>JAUCRC010000018.1:1919930-2139930 GCA_032399595.1 Tetragonula carbonaria | reverse complement strand
TGATTCGTTATAACACGTAATTATGTATATGTCGCAACGTACAACTGCGAAAACGAATTTCGTCGTACTTGGATGAAACACTCGCGCGAAATTCTAACGAGAGACGCCAGTTTTTCGTTCTTGTTTGTAAAGTTCGTCACTTTTGACGATAGTTTCTACGAGACGAGACGAGAGAAGAATATTTTCTTTAAATCTTGAATATATTTATAGAGATGCGCGTAACTAACGTCGTCTTTTGATACTGCACAAAGTCTCATTTCATTTAAGAGTTATGATACAGTCTTCGATCTATAATGTACTTTAACAATAAGCACGCTAAATGTCAAAATATTCGACTAGAATATACGTTACGTTACAAGTCAAATTATTGCCACTAAACGATAATGTTTATTAAATTTGAAAAAAAGAAAACGACGTTGCTATTTGATTCTCCACCAAATCAGATCCAAAGGAACTGTACAATTTTCACGAATCTCGTTGAAAATCTACTGTTGCAAAAATTGCCTTTTTTTGCTTTGCTAATTCACACATTTTCCACGTTTTCAGCTCGCGCGTCGAACGACGAACTCGAGGACACGATCCCGGTGCCTGATTTATGAATCACCGGTCGTCCGGCGTGGCAAAACAGGGGCCAATTCATATGTTCAGAATGGGCCACGTCGATCTCGCGTTGGCCAGGACGAAAGACGACGCGTGCGGGCGACGTGCACGGCCCGTGAAGAAATAAAACGCAGTCGCTTCCGCCACGGAAATATAAAACAGCGTCGTTTCCAACAGCGTCGCACTGTGTTCACGGACGCGAGCTGTTACGTGAAATTGGCCGCTTCTCGGCGGCGAGATCGCGCGTTCCATTCACACGGTACCTACGTGCACGCGTGGGCGTCTACAGGAACGTTTTCCCCGCCGAACGTACGTAGCGTTACGCACGAATAATAATAAACGAAGATGGGCGAGGCCGTCTCGTTTCTGACCGCCGGATGTCACGTGATCCCTCCCCTTCTTTTCTCTTCAGGCCACCGAGAGCTCGCTATAGGCAAGCAGTTGATTTTTCTTCATTTTTTCCACTGCGATTATTTTCTAACGTTTCGTCGCGTCGCGGTGGTCTACGCGATCCATGATATGGAAACAGGGATTTCATTTCGATGCGGAGGTGTCACGATGTCAGACAGACACAGTTGCTCGTTTGTCTTGGAATATCTTGTAAAACACGTTGTGGGAAAATATCTTGAAATTTCAGACAGTGACACGCACCAACGAGGTCTCACGTCGTCGTGTAATTGTGTTGATCAAGCTTGAAATAAATTTAATAGAAACCGCAAAATGTTTGATAGACAACCACAACTATGTACCACACGTTTCAGTGACACGTACAAGTTTCACCGAGTTGATTAAAGCGTGAAATTTCCATCAGAGACATTGAAGGAAAAAAAAAAAAAGAAAAATAAAAAGCTTTATAACACAATGGAATATTACGAAAAATCATTTAAATTTTTAAAAAATACACAAACAACAAAAATTTCAAATTGGTCGTTTCGATCACTTTGGTAGTTAATATTCAACAGGAACATATTTGACACTAATTGCACGTTTGATATGATTATTCATTCTGCTGTTATTTTTTCTTTTCAAATTTTATTTAAACTCTGAGTATACATTCTATCAATTCTTTCGATCGCTGTATCGATGTTTATTTCATTTTTATTTCTTTTTTTTTTTTTTTTTGTTATTCCGGCATTATTAATACAACGTACATAATGAATTTCGCTGTAGCATTCAATTTACTCTGCGCGCGTTTCTGCAAACATTTGCACTCGCGAAATGCCGCGCGATCGATCGATCGATCGAAGAAAAAAATTCGCCAGGAGACCCCCTCTTGGCTAGATCGCCAAATTGTTGGACCGGTATTCACGGTCGTGACACGGTCGAATAATTTACCATTTGATCTACGTTGCGATGCGAAACGCTTTCGCAGCCACGTAAATTATTAACTGTTGCTCGATATCTCTTACCGCAAATTTCTAATCTCCGCGGCAAGTAATTGCTCGCCCGCCCAGCCAATTATTACGACTTGTTGACTGTTTCCGAAATTACAACGGTAATTAATTACCGTCGAACTTCCCGGCGGAATATTAATCGACACCGGTGGATAGCGCGTTGGAATCTTTCGGTCGACAATGGCGCGGGAAATCCGAGGCTTTCAACCGCCGAGAATTCGAAGGGAATCAATCGGTACAGAGAGAGTTTACGGAAAAAAATTAATTAATTCGAGAAACAAGCGTGAAACAACCGTTTTTTTTTCTTTCGTTTGTAAAAATTGAATTAAACGAAATTCTGTAGCGAAGTTGCTCGCTTTTGAAAATTATTAGACATTAAATGATCATTGAATTGCAACCGATCGAGTAATTTAATACGAATGAATTTCGTCGAACAAATTGAGCTTCAAAGTAACCACGTAAAACATATAAGTAGGGTGAATTTTCTTCGGGGGCTGTTATTTGCATTCTTGATCATCGACGTGTGACCAGTCTAATTATCCATCAGCTGTGATTTATGTACGTCACAATATCATAACGGCATCGGTGCAACAATGACTTCAATTCGACGAGCTCGTTATAAAAAGCAGATTGATAATAAACTTTGAATCGCTGATTACGTGCGCGCTTCGTTCATCGAGAAAATGTTACGCAACTTGTGTGTTATTCACGATTTATCTTCTCATTTCACGTTTCGATACACTTTTGTCTGACGTTCGATCGATTCGCGAAGAACGTAAAAATAAAATACTCTCTCGAAGGATTGAATACAGTCGCTACGAAATCAATGGAGAGTCATTAGACCCATTAATAGAAAGCGATTCATGTCGAACGATTTTTCACTCTCCATTTTTAACCCTTTTTTCCAGCATTACTTCACAGTCGTTTTTTTGTCAAAAATTGGGAAGGTCGGAAAAAGGGACGGGAGCCCGAGCAACGAAGGTAAAAATAATTATTATATTCCATGCGCATTAAACGTTCATTGGGAACGAGCATAAATTTTTCTCGGAAAGCTATTAACGAAATAATTATATTTTTGACGATGTGTCAAAGACATTGGCTCGCTGTCGGTAACACGCTGCCACTTGCCCGCGTGTAATCAAAGTTATTTCGACTATGATAAAAGAATATTTTAAATGATACGCCAAAAAGGAGTCTATAATGAAAAATCCACGGGGGCTTTAATGAGTTTACAATGCCCATCAATTTCGTTTAATACACTTTCTTCCTTCCCCAAAGCGATCGGAACGTTCGTGTATAAATTGTGCAAAAAAAGAGAGAGAAAAAAGAAACGTATTTCGTCGAACGCAAACCGTCTGAAATATTTATCACGCGCAAGCGTACAATTTATCAGAGACGTAATTGTCAAAAGGATTCAAACGTTCTAATTGAATACTTGTGTCGGAATTACTTTGTTGGAATATTCATATTGGAACCTTGTTGGTTCATCTACATACAGTGATTCTGAGAATGATTGAAGAAAATTCTCCACGGCAGTCGTTTGAAAACTTTATTCCGATCGTTTCGATCCAAGGAAACTTCACGTTCCAAGCAGGATGAAAAAGCAAAAATAAAGGTAGTTTCATTGATTCGGCTGTGTTTGGCAAATCTGAAAAAGAAGGAGAATCTTTCCCGAAGGACTGAAGGTCACCAAGTTCACGTTCAAGCCAGAATAAGAAGCAAAAATAAAGGCAATTTCAGCTGTGTTTAATAAAGAGAAGTCTCTTTTCCCGAAGAGAAGTTCTCCTCTATTTTCAAAATTTGATCGTTCAAAGTTCGACTGACTTTTGGAAGGAACGTCGGAGACAAAAAGGTTTCGAACCAATTCAACTCGATTCGATCCAGAACGGGAAAACGGGACAAAAAGAGAGAAAAAAAAAGCAAGTCGAGTATTACACTAGTCGAGCGAGTTCGTCTCTGTCACCCTGTCGCGACGGAGGACCTTTGACCGGCAACGATCACGGGGAGAAATTACAGAAGCGGTGTAATTACTGGATGATGCATCGCCACGTTTAATAGGCATTCCGTTAGCCGTTTGATGTAGTTCGTGTCGTTGGACAGTTCTATCTAGCCTCTTCGAAGCACGGGCCGGCGTACTTGATTACGTCTAATCACATCGTTGTAATACCGTCGTCGGATTACCCCCTCACGTTTGCGGGGGGTAAGTTACGCATAGTCCGCGCAATAACGCGCGCGTATGCAAGCAGCAGGATGCCTAGCTGCGTGCGAGTAACACAGATTATCTCGAGTTTCTATGGAAAATCGAACAGGACGAGGGGACTTAACACGAGCCACGTCAGAAATTACTGGTGTGTGTGTGTGTGTGTGTGTGTGTGTATTCGATTTGATCTCTGCCGGACGTTCTGCCTTTCGCCAAATATATATATATATATATATATATTATCGCGCGGCGAAAATAATCAATCGCGAGTCTTTTACATTCAATTGTTCACGATATTGTGCAATTCGTTGTTGTTTCGCAGAAATCAAAGCAAGTATAATTCTCGCGAGAAGAAAAAGAACTTTCAACCCGAGACGTAGATGAATGATTTGTAATTTCAATTCATTGCTTTCACGTTCGAATTGCTTGGACAAAAGCCTAGTAAATAAATGCAACTCGGTTAATCGTGCAAAAATATTAATCGGACGGTTGGCGCGATCGTTCGACGCCAGAAGGGGAACAGACCGCGTTGACGATTTAATTGATCCGCAAATTTCGTGGCTTCGGTTGTGGCACAAAGCTTGTACAATTATTGTGATCGTTCAATTTCCCGCGAACTATTATCCTACTTGGAATGGCCACCGGCTATTGTTACGAACGCGATACGCCGCGATACCTCTCGCACGCTGGCCACGTGTTATCCCGTTGCAAGTCAGTTGCCCTGTTTTGACGTAAACGCGCCACGAATCAGAGTCACGTTTATCAACGTTGTCTCACTTGACTCGCGCGACAATCTCGGTCTCGTTCAGTTTCTTCGAGATATACTGAATTCTTGACCGACAAAATAAGACACGCGCATCGCGATTAATTTGGAGGATTAATAAAGTCATCATTGATTCTCCGAAGTCTGTTCTCCAAGCAAAACTTTGAAAATACGCGAGAAGCGTTATTCGGTGTTCGAGGCCGAGTCACTTTGTGTCTTGGTGGCGTTGAACGAGCGGAAGGAAAGAGGGAGAGAAGTCAATCAATCGGTAATTAGTAGCCGATGGACAGGCGTAACTTTATCAACCGGCGAAACGCGCGCGATGTGTCCTCGCGGTCCGGCCCGTCGTCTGCGATTCAAATGGATGCACGCAGCACACGTGCCGGCAATTAATAATCAATTGCAGCAGGAAGCGATGGTGATTGGACACGTACGATTCTGACAGTCTCTTTGTTCCTTATCGAGCGACCAGCAGAAATTTCTGCTCGGAAATGGCGAGTCTCGATGCTCGTTTGCATTCGGACAATATATCGCGCCACCGCCGATGAAGAACATCATTTCTGATTATATTCTCGGCTGTAATAGATCGCCTAGAATTTTTTTTTTCGCCTGCCGATTTCTAATAATTATCCACGCTCTTCTCTCTGCTTTCCTTTTTGCGCAAACTGTTTGCTGTTGAACGCGTCGCGGTTATATCTTACGCAGATATATTTCTTAATAATTGTTATTACCGATTTCGTTCTCAACCAAATCCTCTCAAACGTTCCAATTGATTCCAACCGGTTTGCTGGGAAAAAATGCTGCTCGAGACGTTCTACGAGATATTAGAAATAAACAAAGCAAATACGTAAAAGCGAATCTAACGTTGATGTAACGAAACAAGTGAAATTCTTTCACCTACGAAATATCATTCCCCCGTTTTTCATCGGATATTCGCTCGAAGCTCGAAGCTTACTTGAACCGCGACCGAACAATAAACGGGAAGGTTCTCGAGCCGAGAGACGAAAGTTAACGAAAGCAATAAAAAAAAAGAAGAGAAAAAAAAAGAAAAAAGGTGAAAATAGGAGCGTGCTGGGCGCGCGATTCGACGGAACGCAGTGACGATGATTTACTTTCTGCTGAAGGGGCGAATATCCGGCGAAATGAACGCGCGAGCAAAAATGCCGCGTAATAAACGCCCGGCGTTAAACACGCACACGTCTATTTCACTCGGATGAATTATTGCACCGGTGCGCCGGCGTGTTACGGCCTGTAACGCGTAAGTCAGCCACTGGATGTACACGTATTGGACATTACCGCCGACCGGTTGTTAAGGCGATGTTTACGAGGCGATTATCAAGTCGCGTGGCTCGCGATCCACCATCGAAAATTCGCCGCGATCGATCGATTCCCACCACCGTCTGGTGGTCTGTCTTCGTACTTGCATTGTGTGCATGTCACACGATTTTTCTTACAGCAATTCAAATTTCGACATTGGACATTTCAATAAGATTTGTCGGACGAGCTGAAGTTTGTCAAGTACTTTTTTTTTTCATAAAACTCGAAACTTTTATACACGAGTACCACGTATATAAAAAGATCCGAGCCAGAAGAAGAATTTAAGGAGAACTCGAAAGGAAATATCACGAGACAAGCGAAACTTTTACAGAAATTCATTTGGAGTTCAACGACTAAGATCGATGTCAAACAACATTTGATATTTTAATGAGATTAATGAATCGCGAAAGCTCGAAGTCGTACTTCTCTTTATCAAGCTCGAAACTTCGTTGCTGACGATGGAACTTTTAATTCACAAAAGTGAATTACCAGAAATTACCAGCAATGTTCAAGTCCACGATGACGAGGATACGTCGAATCCAATGACTAACAGAAACACTTGAAAGGAAATATCATCGAGAATATGTCGTACGAGAAAGGCGAAACTTTTACCGAAATTCACTTGGAATTCAATGGCCGAAATTTTCGGCTGTTAAACGCGAAATACATTGTTGTAATAAAATTTATCGAACGAGTCAAATGCTTCGAATTTGTGCTTCATCGTGAAGTACGAACGAATATCGGTTGTGCATTTTATGAAACTGTGCGATGTAACGATGTCGAAGTTGCTGAAGAATAGATGCCGAGCGCGAGTGTTTGAAAATTTTTCCCACTGCTGAAATAGATCGAGAAATTTCCCAATAAAGCACGGCTGAAAGTCTTGACGAAGCGAAACGAGCGAAATACAGGTCTGACAATGCCGAGGGAGAAATTCCCTCGTTATTTGGAAGGAACGGAAGAAACCGAGGCCTAGAAATCGCGGCGGTGTTCGGCAGTAATTACAGGCCTCTCGCTCAGCCACACTGCTAACTTCTATGAAACTTTTAACGACCTTTTAAGCTATAAATCTCGTCGGATTAGTGTCCCAGTAAACGCCACCGAGTTTGTTCGATATACCGGGAGAAGTTTATTAGCACGGCGTAAACTTCCTGCGAACTACCGAACCGTTAAGGATAATCTTCAATTTATCGTAAATGATATTGTCGTGGCGTGGTATATTGATTAAGGCCGAAGATCTCCGAAGGAGAAACCTCTGTGTGTGTGTGTGTGTGTGTGTGTAATCATTGCGCAACTTACGTGAACAGATTACTTAATCTGCGCGACGAGGAGTTTTTTAGCTCGAACGCGTTCCAATTCGCGAGATTGAATTCTTCCCAACGACCAAAAAATTGACATACGAGCGAATTTCAGAAATTCACCAGAAGACAGATCTGCGCAATCTGTGATTGAACGAGCAACACACCTATTTTCTCTAATCATTAATTTCGAACTGAGATCAATTATCCATAACGTCCGGGTCTCGAGTCGCGTAATTTTTCGATTTTTCAGCCTCGGACTCGGTCTATTCAGCTTCGCGAAGCTCTGCACCTCTCGGAGATTCTGAGAAGCGAAAGGGTAAACTTCAGGGACGAAACTCCTCGGAAGTCGGGCCAGCACCGAGCAGGCTGGCAGGCTTCGGAGCGAACGCTCGACGAATTTATCGGGAATGCCGCCAGTCGGAAAGGGACGGAAGCGTATCGTCAGAGCATTCGACTTTCCCTCTCGCCCTGCCGCGTCCAGCCCAAGAGTTGCCTGAACGCAACGGTACGCTTCGAAACTCCTCAGACGACCGTCTCTCGATTGATTTTTGGTAGCGACCTGTTCCGTTGAATTACGCGCCTATCTGCAACGAACTATCGGATTCAGCTGATCGCTCTCGACGAACGACCGAACAGTGATACCGATCGGTGGAAATCGTATCGAGTACGAGTATCCCAAAGATGTCGTTGTTTCAAAGACACGCGTGCTGTTTCGGCGTCTTGGTCATCGCATGGACAACGCACGCTTCTGAAATTTAAGTAACTTAAAAGACTGAGACTGAAGTGGAGTTTCCGGTGAATCTTGACGATTACTCTCAGTTCGAGAAGGTATTTATCTGTCGTTGAAATTAATCGTGAAATATTCTGTGAAGTTAATATTCCATTAATTTCATTGCAACAGAAACTGTCGATTTAATTTTGACACACAGAGAGCAAATCTGAGACTTGAGATCGATCGATTGGCGGGTTCGATAGAACATTTATTAGATAATCTAATCCAGTCTAAGCCAGTGAATGAATAATAATCTAATTTATAAATGCTGTTAAACTTTTTCGCAAGATCACGATTAAAACCACCGATGGAAACCACCGTTTTTCTTCCCCTCCTCCTTCGCTTCTGAAACGCAAAGCCGTGAAATTGATAGTCGAAACAAACGACAGGTAGGCTGTTGAGACTCTCATAACACGTTTGCCTTCTATTTTACACGTTGCGTATGCAGAGACACGCCATGTCATATAATATTGCCTCAATAACGCCGGCCAGAGATGATCTGTATGACGCCTGAGGGTTTATTACATCCCGGTCCACCAATATTGGCCACTGGTCGATCGTACCAGCTTTCAGGAAATCCAGAACAGGACGTGGAACACCAGAGAGAGAGAGAGAGAGAGAGAGAGAGAGAGGATGACAGAGAGAATGGTTGATACAACGGTTCTCGAACCGGTTGAGAAAATTAAAAAGGGAACAAACGTCGTTCGTATAGTGATTCTATCACGATTTTTCGTATATACTCGGCTAACACCCGCTCCGAGCTTATACCAACCCTCTCGATAAACAAACTGTTTCATAGCCCGACTAATTCCCCGTGAGTGATTTTTCCACCGGTTGACATTCGCGGAATTTCAAATTCATCAGGAACAGAATTCAAACTGAAATTGGGATTATTCTCGTTGTTTTGAAGGATAAAAGAAGTACAGCTGAATTGTATTTACTGTCCGAATAATATTTAACCCCTTAGCGATCATAGTATGTCTGCCCTCAGCCACCAAAGCAAAGAATCATTCTGACAGTATAATTAACGAAGTCAACACGCTTCTAAGGTGTGACGTATAATTCTTACCAAGATTTTACTAGTTCTGTTTTATGTTTGTGATTAAATTAACTTTTTGAAAAATTAAATAAAGGATACTTATAATGGCAAGAAGAAAAGTTAGCAAGGGCCGTGCATCATGAAATTGAAAGTAGTGACGATGATTTTTATCTTGAATTTTCCAATAATACTTTTCGACGAAGAAAGAAACGGGTAACGATTGCTTTGAAAATGTCTCTAGCAAAGATTTCCAGTAGTGATATAATTATGAATAACGAAACGTGCGAGACCGTTAGATATTTCGAGCGACAGCGAAATAGAAGAAAATTATGGAAATGAGAATACTGCTATAAATGAATTTACTGTTTGGAAAGATGTCACGCGCAACGATTAACCTTAATCAAAAAGAAATTTCTCCACGGGCTCCAAGATCGTTGGATCTAATATTCCTTTATATTCTAGAATCCATCGATTTTTCTCGAATCTCTCTTCACAGATACATTGCTTGACACAACTTGTATTAGAAACAAATAAACGTGCTAAAAATAAAATAGAAAAACTGAATTTATTTGAACAGTCTATTTGTAATAACTAGGTTGACGTGACAAACGGTTGTCCGCGTTTTTTGGCGTAACCTCGAACATAGGTATTATTAGCCCATTCCTAATTTGAAGGATTACTCGACTAAAGAGCATGTTGGAAGCATATCCTTTTTTTCAAAGATATATTTGGATTATGTTATAAAAACTTAATCAGACCAGCACGAGTCTAAAAGAAACACGACCGCAAAGGGTTAAAAAAAGTAACCGTAGGTACGTATATATCATCGATCTAATTGAAGCTCGCAAAATCATGAGTGCACCGTTGGCAATTAACTAATTCCTTCAAGTCTGAAATCGAAAATTCCACCATATTCAGAGGTAATACGCTCGTTCGTGTAATTCGCAAATTGCGAGTCTGCGTCGTGAATCATTCCGCGGATACGACATCATAAAAATCATTCCGCGGATACGACAACGATAAAAATATGTATATATATATATATATATATATATACATACTCGTCTCGCGTATTATACGCGTTTCAGCTTCATAACCATAGGTAGAATTACTGTCTATACATTCGGAAAATATCGGTGAATTGCAAAGCGGCTGGACCGGTGAATTTCCAAGAGTGGAACCAGAGGCTATCGATGCCGGTTCCTTGGTATACTCGCCGCTGTTAAAAGTTCTGCGGCCATTATACGCGTTTAACTTGCTGTCCCCGAAAATGGAAATGGTCATGCGATATTAAAGCAGTACATTCACAGAAAAATAGTCGCGGCGTGCCGTAGCAACGACAAGTTTGACAATTAATTTCAGTTTCAGAATGGCGAACGGGCATCGATGAATTCCCGTAAGACTTCCCCCTTCTGTTATTTGATGAATGTGTACATTTCAACGCTCGACTCGCCGATAAAAACTGCTTGTTACGCATTATTTTATTCCCGGGGAGAAACTTTCCTTCGCCGCTGTATATAAAGTAAACGTGAAATCCCCGGGCGGGGAGAAACGAGAGAGAGAAAGAGAGAGAGAGAGAGAGAGTTAATACTCCGTCGACATTAGAATTGAATAAAAGTTGGACAAAGTGAAATCACAGTCCAAGTGTCTCTCCGCGGAGGATTTTGGGAGATATCGAAGACCGAACTGCTGAGACAGAGTCAGTGACAAGTGGGATGTCGTAATGTTCAATTATTCGTTGAACATAAATGTGTTAAGGTAACGAAATCTCTTCTTCTTCTTCTTTACTACACTTGTTGGTTCCCAACTCAGATTCGTTCGAACCTAATCTGTAGGAAACTTGTTGTTACTTTTCCCGATATTGAAATCTTGATAGAAAATTACGTACGATCGATAGAAATTTATTATTAAATTTAATACCGTAGTATCAGTTACAGTTATTAAGTTTACTCGTGGTAAAAAATCGGTAAAAAATCGGAAAGTGAAGAACAATTCTACTCCATTAATTTCGAGCAATGTTTGATCGAAATTCTATTGTTTTTCTTTTGTTTTACGCTCATTAAATCGCGAACAGAACAGAATCTCGACAGCGCGATCTGCCTTGGTAAATTCAAAGATTACAGATCCTAAACGCGCAGTGGTGTTGCAAGAATTAATACGCTCTCTCTTCCCGAATAAAATATCCGATTAAACAAACGAAAAGTACGAACGCGGAATAAATACGTATTAATAACGATGAAAATAATCAACGTCTGATCACGCCGGGAAAATGAAACGTTAATACGGAAAGAGAGCAAAGGAAAAATATATTAAACGGTTATATTCTCACGTGTTGCACCTTCTGCACGCGGGAAACCGTCTGTTTCACAGATCTGTTTCATCGCACGTATTACGTTTCCACGCGGCAGTATCGTTTCTATTTTTCCGCCTTCTCAAATTACGTGCATTATAAAATTGGTATCAAAAAGGGTGTATTACGGTGTTATTGCAAGCGGCGAGGGTACACTCGTACTCGCTTGAGGAACGGAAATGTTCGTCACGTTTCAAATGACACTTTAATATATTGCAATACTGTACAGAACTGTTGAACTACCTACTTGTTACTAGTTTTCTAGCAAACACTAGCATTCACAGGAAATATTTTCATGCATTGTTATTATTCAGTTTCATGATGCTTCGGGTTTATTACTTTTTTCACTGACCGAAATATAATGGAAATGGATGTTATCGTTGGATCCTGAATTTCAATCAACGATGGAACATTGTTTCCGCCTAAAGTCTAAGTCTAACGAATCCACTCGATCTGTTCATAAAATTTGGAATAAAATATTATACAAGCGTGTCTCAGAAATTTTAATACACCACCGTCCATACGTTTCACGAAAATACTAATAGTTAAATGTACGAATACACGAACATCATCGTCAACCGCAAGATTTAAGCAAAATTAAATTCGAAAAGTTTAACGTGAGCGCGAGAAACGTGCTCTCTCAGAGTTTTGCTACAATGGAAACGAAAGTTTTTATCAAAGTGCAAAGAAAAAAAAAAAAAGAAAAGAAAAGGAAAAACGTTCGTTCCGTAGAATTGAAGGTAAAATGGCGGGCGGGATTCTCTTACCTTGGAAATTACTGTCGGAAGACACTTCGTCACATTAATGCAGAAAATAGAAGATGCGGAACGTAACAAAGAAGCTCTTTCTCTCTCTCAGCCGTCGGCGAGAGAGGCGAGAGAGGCTTTCAACGAACAAAATGCCCACCGTCACTTTCTCGCGCGGCGAGTAATAAATCTCGGCGGGATTTTTCGAAGGTCACCGTCTCGACGCTCGATGGCGACGACACATTTATCACCGACCACCACCCATCGATCGATCGAGAACACGCCGTTTCGAAATATCGTTCAACAGACAATACGGACGCTAGTTTATGTACAGGCTCTTCCAACTATTCTCTGGTCAGTTTCGCCAAACTTTTGCACCTTTGGAACTTGCTCTCTGCGGACTGACCGACGACTCTTCAGGGTCAAGGTGCGCGTCACGTGCCAATGACGATGTTCGTCGAGTTCCTCGAAACTTCTCAGAAATTTGCAGACTCTTTTATTTTTATACTTATCCCGTTCACTTTGTAGCAGTGAGTTGATTTCGTAAATTTTTCTCCCAAGTCTTCAAAGATTCTTTTATTCTTCTTACGAGGCAGTATTATAAATATACACTTCGAAACGTGTATATTTCAATCTCGTCCAAATTTCGCATCACACCATCCTAGGACAAGCTTTTGGAAATTTAATTCACATTCATTTCCATGCTGGTGATGCTGTTCCAATTTCAATTCCGATCATTCCGATTTCCACCGAAATGTAAATCTTAATTCCTCGAGCTTGATTACCAAATTAATTCTGTCACTTTCACTGCGCGCATTCGCGGTGGTTTGACGTCATTCGACAACGGGGTATTTCGGTAGGTTGTAGACAGCTTCGACAACATCCAAGCAAAGTGCTTGGGAAAGCAAGTGAAGGACGATGGAAAAGCAGCGGAGAGCTCACGTGTTCGCCTGTCAATATGGCGGCGAGGTACACTTGATGCGTAGTGTTTACTTGGTATCGTGTTATCGACGATAACCTTGAGCATTCTCCTCCACTCTCGCGAAATTTCAACCAAAATCAGTATATATATATATTATCCGCTCCAATAACCAAATAAAATCCACTTCTAGACGTTGCATCTGGAACGAGTAATATCGACGAGGTTCATCTTTCTTGTCAGGATAAACGTTGTCGTGCTCGATAAAAGAAGATCGACCGAAATTCACCGAAACTGTTCAGCAATTTAACAGTCAACAATATCGAAGCAACACTCGTTTATACCACTTCGAGCCATTCATCCGGTAATTTAATTATCTTTACAGAGAATAATCTTCATCGAAAAGTCTTCTCGTCAAATATTCATCCAGCGAGCTTCGCTCATTTCGCGATAAGTAAATCGAAAACTTCGTGTACAAGCGACTCCACTTTTGAGAGTTATTTTTTCTAGGAATCATCTTCGTAAATCTACCTAATACATCGAAGCGTCACTCGTTCATGCGAAATGAGAAATCCCAATGATCTTCCTCTCGGATGGTTCGATTACGAGCAGTGATCTCCTCGCGTATTTCGGGTATTCATCCGGTATCGATTTGACAGAGGACGATCCACTTTTAACGGTTCAACGAGATCCACTTCTACCCCTTTGGCAAATAACTCGAGAATCCTGTCTCTTCGGTAAACAACTCGATTAAATCAAAAACAATCTCTGCCTCGGGTCTCTATTAAGACGTGTGTCAATTCGAGTCGTCACTCGTTCGTACTCTTACCGAAATCCAACCATCGATCGACCAAACCATACTCAGAGAGAGAAAGAAAGAAAGAGAAAGAAAAAGAGAGAGAGATAGAGAGAGAGAGAAAGAGAGATCTCGCGCGGGACGAGAGCTGCGAGTTAACAAACACGATGGAGCATGGGTATTCCTCGCGTCGTCGGCGGAGCAAGACCTCGACGAAGGTCGGAAGTGCGATCCGCGGAGTCCTCTGGACTCGACTGACGGCGAGAGCGGGGCCACCGAGACGTCGAGTGGAATAGGGGATGGCGTCGGTGGGGGCGCGATACCAACCCCGAGATAGAGAAAGCGCGACGGAGAGAAACGGAACGAACGGAGGCGAGAGAGAGAGAGAGAGAGAGAGAGATGGAACGGGACGACTGGACGCGCCGCCGCCTTGACGCTGTTTCCGCGATCTACCTTCTCTTTAACCCCTCGCGATTCGGGGATACTGCGAGCAATAATGGAATCTGAGACGCTTCGAATCCCAATGTACCTGGAATGAACAGCGTGAACTGCGCCGCGCGACCGTGAAGAATTATCGATATTTCGAACCGTTGCCACTTCGTGACGATAAGGTCGTGCTTGGTCTTTGGCTCGCAAGCACACGTGAGTGAGGGCGATATTCAAACTTCGAGAGAAAGTTCTTTTTCCAAGAACTGAATCATCCACGGAGACTCTCGAGAATTGAAATTCTCTTTTTTTTGAAACGTGTTCTCTCCCGAACAAACTTGCTCCTCAGGATTTTGATTTATTGTTCCGTCCGACTTCGAACAGACTTTACCTTTTTTAAATTAACTGGATGGAGACAAGCGTTGTACATTTTTCCGTTTCTTTTCGCGAAATTACACGAAAATTATAGGAAAATTTTTCATCTTCGAATCTTGATACGCTGATAAAGAAATCATTGAATATTGAATTTTCACTCCTGTTCCAATATCTACGTGCAAAATTACATTTTGCTCGAGTAACTAATAACGATTTCCGATCTGATATTCTACTCTGCTGTATCTTCTTCAATCGTAAGGATTCATTTTGTACTATAAACCGATCATTATCTGACGAATTTGAGAACGTTAATAGCCACGTAGATAACAAATAGAAGATTGAAAGTTGAAAATCGTATCACGGCAGATTTCTGCATGATTTCATTGTTTGAGATAAAATGTTCGTCGCATTACAACGGCATAATAGGCAACGTAGCAAATTCCCAGATAAATATTATTCTTACGATCGTTGGAAATGAGCCCGACGAAACGTCACCCGCGAACGGCGCAGCTCTTCTCTCTATCGTTTTCATCTAGGTGAACCGAATCGAGATTCCGTGTCGCGGATATATACGATTTAACGCGTAGGCCAAGAAGAAATTTCGGCTACGTTCGTCTCTATTGCAACGGTGTTTGTCGGCCGGGAACCTACAACGATTTCCACTTACTTCTTTCGAGTAAGTTCAAGATACAGATATAGGGACGTCTTGTTTTTTCTTCGACCAAAAGAGAGACAGAGAGTCGCGTGCCGCCTTTTCTCTTTGCATTCCGAACCTTCGATTCGTCTTCACTTAGCCATAGGATCTGAGACACTTCGAATCGCTTCGAATCTTCGTTCGTGTGTATATATATATATATATATATATATATATATATATATATATGTATATATATATATATATATATATATATATATATATATACATACATCTGATCGACAAATTCGAATCACTTTGCGTGGAATTCATCGTAGAATATTGCAACTTTTCGTAGAACTGACAAATGTATATTTTCTATTTTTGAATAATTTCAATGACATTTAATCAATCACGACGACCATCGTGAATTCGAAATGCAACATTCGTCAAGAACACATTCCTCTCTCTTCGTGGTACAAGTACATTCTCCATATTAAACTCATTGCTAGCAAGAGCAAAGTGAAAGGAGTAGGACGATTCGAAAGAAGTTGAGGATGTCATTAGAATTTCACGGGGGAAGATCAGAAGGCCGGCCATGTCAAAGGTGTTTCAACTTTGTCTCTCAATTTCTTCTCCTTTCTTCCTCTTTTTCGTTTCCCTTCTCTTTCCTCCTTTGGCGAAGCCGTTCTTTTCTTCTCTCTCTCTCTCTCGTGCGCGCGCGATCCGAATAATTATTATTATCATACGTAGCACACAACCTTTGAAAATCCTGCGGCGCCGTATTAAACAGGGATGTTTGATTTATCTAAATTAAACTGTTGACTATCGGTCGGACTGCCGGTTGAATTTGTACGGGGTAAATCGCGCGCGCGACTATACATATCGATATATCGACATGACCTATATCCAAAGCAAATATGCAGGAATATTAAAGAAGCGCGGGGGAGAGCTCGCTTTTATGCGCGCCAACGTAATGGACCGTAATCTACGATCTGCTGTGCCAGCGTTCAAAATGTTCAATCGAAAATGAACCGACTGTGACGCGTATTAATTACGCCCGTCGATCCTCTGTGTTACCAAGTCGATTACACGAATTATATTGCCGGCCGAATATCAAAGGTGAAAATTTTTCTTTTTATCCGTTTATCTTTTTTTTTAATTTTCTTTTTCTCTTCTTTCTCGTGTCGACGGTGTACGACGATCTTGTTAAGCACTGAGAGGAACCTGTTCGTAAATTGTTCGTAAATTGTTCGTTCTCTGCACCGAGTGGCGACGATTTTTTTTTCCAATTTCAAAGTCTTGAAATATATCGCGAGATCATCATTTTACAAGAAGCGAAGGGAAAAAGTTGCCTCGAATGAAAGGGCAGCTTTGGCAACGTGACACTTTAAACGTCTTCTTTCTTTTGTGGTGCTTTCTTCGCGCTTGTCGTACCGATTAATGTCCGACGATTTCAACTACTCGCGAACTCGTTGTCTGAAATTATTAAATCTGAAAGAAAAAAAAAATGATGACGGAGAACTTCACGGCCAGATAGGTAGATACAGCAAGGCTTATCGAGGAAAAATGAAATTACGTGTAGTATTCGAGCAAAGTGACTATTCAAGAAAGCTATTTTGAATATAAAGGAACAACGTCTAAAAATTGCTCCAAATTTCCAGAAGAAGATTCCGACGACGTAATATGTTAAAAGTTAAAGTTCGCAGTGTGTGATGACTTCTCTTACGATTTTTGAAAAAAAGGAAAAAGCAACTATTCTGAAACTCGCCTTCTCTCGCGGAGGTAGAAAAGGCAAGAGGGGAACATAGGACAGGATAATTAATTTTATCGACATCGGAAAGAATAGTTGCAGTTTCGTCGAGGATTTAGCAGGAAATCGCCGGCTATCTGGAAGAAAGAGAAGCCAGAAGCGGCCGGTTCCCCTATCTGCCGCGTGCAAGCGTCCTCGCGAGCGATTCTACCTCACTGGCATCCCCCTTCGCCCCCATTAGCAAGCGCCGCGACGAAAAGGGAGAAGTTAAAGCGAAAATAAAGCGGCGGGCGAATAAAAACGCTAGAAAGTATCAACCACCTCTCTCTTTCTCTCCTTCTCTCCGGTTGGTGTTGCAACGCTCAGTTAGCGTTGCACGGCAGCTGCACGCACGAGACTTCGCAACAGTTTCATTTACCCTGGCCCCTGGTAATTTCATAGTCGCTGTTTCCTCGTCCTCCTCTCGCCTCCGCGAGTTTCGTTACGCGCGAATCTAGTGACCAGGCCACTAACGTTCCTTTCCTTTTGTACTGCTCTTTTCTTTCTTTTTTCTTTTTTTTTCTTTTTGGTTAAGCGCGCGTGGTCGCGTGACGTGTATAGAGCGGTTTAGAATTAGGGGTTAATTTGGGGAAATACGGTGCGAGATGATGGATGTGGCTGCTGCTGCTGCTGCTGCTTTCGTTCTCTGGCTATTTACTTATTGTCGATTCAATTGTGTTTCAGCTATTGGAAATTATGAACAGCTTGGGTAATTAAAAACTGTGGATTTTTGTAAATTTCGCGGGACATTTGAACATATACGTAAAATGCATATGTGAAACACCCAGACGTGTTCTACGGGGATAATTTTTTGTCTGGCATTTACCGAACTAACATTTGTTTAGAAATTTATTTTTATTTGTTATTTTATTTGGAAATTATACTTCTAAAGATATGAGAATTTCTATAAAAATCCACAAATTTAATACTGAATTGTCCAAGGCGCTACACTAGAGATTCAAATTTCTCATTTCTAAATCGAGTAATTGCAAGTTTGTTAACAGACTAGGCCAGCTGGAGCGTTTGAAATGAATAACATGTCTTGCAAAAGAATGACGTTACAGGAAAATTTAATAAATAAAACCCTTAATCCACGCCATTGTGAAGAGGGTCGTTCTGCATCCCGGACAGATTCAATCCGGTGATTTTGTAAAGGAAAGAAAAAGAGATTGTTCGAGAATTTCTTTTCATTTCATTCTTCTGCGAGAAGAAAAAGAATGCAAACGATTGTTATTAATTGCAAGGGAGATAATTACGGATTGAAGAAGATTGATTGAATGTTATGACTATAACAATATCTGCTTTGCTACTTACATCGACAACAGAGAATCGGGGCAAAGACGAAAGAATTTGTCACTCATTTTCTCCACTTACCTGAAACAGAAACAGAGAGGAACACGGATTATGCCGAGGTATTTCTAAAGAAGGTATTTCTAGCTAAAGTATATCTAAAAACATCTCTCCTCGACAACGGGGATACTGTGAAAAAATATTTTCCACGTAAAATAAAATCCCCAAGTAAAATAGAAATAGCCGAGAGAGATCCGCTCCTCCCCCCCCCCCGAAAATCTCAATTTCGAAAATTCCACGCGCTCGGGATTCCACCATTAACGTTAACGTTAACGTCGTCAACGTTGACCGGATACAAAAACTCGGCGCCGCGCGACGTAAAATATTCATCGTTTCAATCCACGCTCGTTAAGAAGATAAAACATTTAACCAAAAACGAAGTCACTTTAACTGGAATTACGTGGGTTTCTCCGCACGGGTTTCTCGGAGAGAGAGAGAGAAAAGGAAACAGAAAAACAGAGAGAAAACGACGCCGCAGACTGTGAAAAACCACGTAAGAATGTCATCAGAGGTGGCAGATAGGCCCTGGTTGTGTGCCTACGCCTACGCCTCGTTATCAGGTTGATGCACATCCCGCCTAACTAAATTCAGACGAAATCGCGAGAAAAGCCTCCTCTCGCGCGCCGACTGGCTGCGCCTCGCCGAATCGAATTATGAGGGACCGAGGGCCAACGCCCTCCTCGACCGTGAATTTCACTTCCGCCCCCGTGGAGGGCCACAATAAAACGAACATTTGATGGACTGTGCAACGGCGAGGGTACGAAAAACGGGGACGGGGGGGGGGGAAATAGAGGGAATGTTCATCTACGTGTGTACTGGGTGTCCCTCGGTGTTTTAGACAAATTTTCTAAGCGAGAGAAGCACACGTTGTGGCGTGAATCGATCGTCAGTTGGACCATTTTGCGAATATTTCTTTCCGCGTGTCACATTTTGAAATCATGTTTCGGTCAAGTTTGCCAAAAAAAAAAAAAAAAAAAAAATTACAATCGACGATCGACTGTCCCAATTTCCCAAGTAACAGACCGAATCAAACGAATCGTTTTCAGTAACAATTAACCTCGGCGTGTGGCAGGAATTTAGACAGAGGGTCGGAAATTATTTGCAGAGATATAAAATGATAATTCAAAGGAAAATATATCCTAACGCAATATTAATCCAACAAGAGTTATTTAAACAGTCTGGGTATATATATCGTTTTGTTCGAACACCTTATCGATATCTGCGGTTCGGTTTTCCAATTTCGAGACAAATACAGCGTCCGTTCTGAAACTTTCGAGCACGCGAGCAAGAAGGAAAGCGATTTAGAAAAAAGAGAAATAGCCGAGTTGCACACACGAGGACACGTGTAGCCGCGAGTTATGCCACTGGCTCTTTCGATATCGGCTGGAATAACTGGTCAGGCACGGGTGACGAAGCGAAGTTTCCCTCGTGAAAACCTCGTGAAAAGACGACACCACGAGAAACGTTCGTTCGTGGTTTAGAGAAAATCCTCGCCACTCGCCTCGTCGTCGTCGTCGTCGTCGCTTATACCGGACTAATCGTTGAAATACGTGCAAATATTTATTTTCCAACTGTCACGAACAAGCCACTCTGCCCAGGTTTCGCGGCGAAGGCTAGGTAGGTACGAGAGCTTCCGAGAAATACGATTGCTGGATGCGTTCGAGCGCTCCCGTGCACCTTCTACTACTTCTACTTGTTCGTGTAAGTAGAACTTTTTATTTATGTTCTCCTCTCTTGCACAGCTTCGCTCCGCGAGCTCGAAGAAGAAGAAGAAGAAGAAGAAGAAGCAAATCGAAATGTTTCCTCGAGCTCGAGAGATGCTCTGCTCTTCATCTTTTTCTCTTTTCTTTCTTTCTTTCTTTCGTTTGTCGTGTGGTTCGTGGTTGTGTGACTACGAAAGTGAATGATTCGTCTTTCATGAAGGGTAGCATCAGCGTTAATTACATTGTCAGTGGGAATGGACGTGCTGGTCAGACACGCTCGACATGTCTATCGTTTTATTTGAAAATTAGTTCCAAATTATCCAGCGATATTTCTTTTTTCCTGCTCGTTATTAACTAATATTTTAAAAGTGTAGCTTTCGACAGAAATGTAAAGTGCTTTGCAGAGGCAAAGTTGTTCCATTTCTAAAAGTAGAGCCTGAGTTACGTCTGCGCAGCATTTCTTCGATACGTACAAAAAAATATGAGCTAAAAGGTTAAAGAAACTCTCCTCGAAAATCCAGATTTCCCTCCCCCCCTCCCCGCCGAAATTACAAAGTTCGCAAAGGTCTATGGTCTTCGAAAGTTGCCGATTTATCGTCGCGTCGCATGTGCAAGTTCGAGTCGTTCTAGGCGCCGATATCGTCGCGCGGGCGGTCTGCGTTCCCCGCTGTGACTCGGAACTCGTCCGGTCGGAATCGTCACGAACGCGACAGAGGTGGGAAGAACGTCGGTCCCGCGGACCGAATTGAATCCCCAGGAAATCTCGGCTAGGCGTCCCGTGCTCGCGTTCGCAACGTTGCTCCAGTTGACGTTTCAGATTTTGCAGCCCCGGGGCATTAGCATGCGCCGCGGATCGTCAGGTTTCGTCGATGCGTGTCACGTCGACACCACGGCGTTGCATTCTTGCGGAGGCGCCCTTAAAGGGGCGACACGTCACGCCGTTTAGCTGGTTTCTCTCTCTGTCTGCCCGCCGGATATCCGTTAAAACGAGAGACCCTTCCGACTCGCGTCTATTTCGCGAGAGAGAGAGAGAGAGAGAGAGAGAGAGAGCTCCGTCGAGTCGATGAACGTTCGCCGAAAGAAGGCGAAATTTACATTGAAATTGTCGCCGTTGTACGAATGAATTCACTTCGAACGTCGTTCGAAATTTTTTCGGGTCAAACGTGGCGGATTACTGCGAAAAATTTCTGATTTTTTTTTCAACACCATCGAACGATCGCGAGAGGGATTCAAAAGTCGAACGATCGAATAAGTGGATTGTGGATATTTACGCAAATTTTGTGAGAATAATGCAGAACAGGCGAATTGAAGGTACCAGTGATAATTTAACACTAGCAATTTCATTAATAAAAATCATAACGATAATGTCAAACATTTTCTATCATTATTCCGTATGTAATAATTTGATACTAACACAGATATGTGAAATACCGATCGCACGTTGCAGCTCGAAGTGATAAAACAGAACAAACGAGCAATCGCTCTCGTTATTAACATAGGCGGAATTATCGACCGCTTGGTGGTATATCGAAACACGGGGGGGAGGGAGGGAGAAAAGTGTCCATCTTAAACAAAATTAAAGTTAACTCAATCGTCATGTTTATCGAAGCGCGCTTGCATGCTGTAAATCCGCTTTTACAAACAGAGAGTAAATCGCTTTTTGAAAGCTTTTAAGCTTTCTGGGATCCAGTGAAACGCCGCTCTTGGGAGGGGAAAAAAAAACGCCACGCCAAAAAATAACCACGGTGTTTGAGGAACGTGCAAACATCGGCATGATATTTCAGAAAGCTTGTACAAAGCGCGGGGTAATAACTTTGCTGCCAGAGGTGCTCTTTGTCCGCGAATTAGCCATAACTGCTAACTCGTCTGTCTGATTTCTCTCTGATCGTCACCATAAATGAACTCACAAACGATATTTGTACAAAATTTACGTGCAACCGTTGCTCTCCTTTTTCCCCGCGGGGGAGGGATGAAACGTCGAAAGATCGTATTTATCGATTTAATTAATGGTACTTGCCGCGCCGTTTCGCTCAACATTGTGTAAAATACCGAGTCGGAGCAAACAGAACGTTACGAAATTATTAAATATTTTTAATAAACGGAGAACTTTCAATTTCCATCCATTTGTTTGAATTAAATTAATCGCGATGAAAATACGATTAACACGAACACAAAATTATTATACCGACGGAATCTTCTTAGCGATAATTGCATTATTTAAATGTACTACTCTGTTACGAATAGTTTATCTCTATAAAACGAATGGGTGCTATAAATTTTGTTAGTAGTTAATTCCATCACTCTTCATCTGAAATAGATACTTCTAATAATTATATTATGTGTATATCCTCTGCAAGACGAGATTTTTCTCTACTTTATGGCATTTGAATATCACTCGATCAATCATTCTGTTCAATTCACTTTGTCAATTAAATGTTTTTAATAGCCATGAGTGCAAGATATAATGTGATTGATCACTCAAGTGTTTCCAGTGACAAGTAGCCTGTCGTTATTTTCTGTAAATTTCGCTCGAAGGATTTTCCATGCGAACGGGGATCGACTTCATTTGGATAATATCACAATAAAATAAATCTTCCGTTGCGAGATCCTCGCTGTTCGAGCGTTTTTTTTTTTCTTTTTTAGTTAAAAGACTAACCTTATCGTTCCGTTTGAATGCGGTAAATGCTACCCGTCTTCAAAAGTTCTCAATATCCTCGCAATTTACTCGACGAGCTATCTTTATTACAAAAGCAAAGATCGTTTGAGAAAACTCTCTCTCTCAATAGAGTTTACAGCTTACGTTTACAACAACGAAATGCAAACGGTGCACAATTATTTTCCATAAACCCGAACTTCAGAACGGTTCTTTGTGCTGCCGCAGTTTGTTCAACAACAACTCGAGATTAATTGTTCCGGTCAAGATAACACTTCCTTTTGGATGCAACGCCGAACGAGGTAAAGAATCCATCAAATCAGTGGAATTGCGATGATTTATCTGCGAGGGACGTAAGATATTTTCTTAGCTTGTGCCTATGGATGATCTCCTTGAATTAAACAGAAAATCATCAAAGTCATCGAAAGTTCTTCTGGATGATTTGCTAAAAAAAAAAAAAAAAAAACACAGATGGCAACGTTGAACGAAATGAAGGATTGTTAGGTTAGTAGAATTTTTACAACATTTTCCTCTCGACCTTTTCCTTTTAGGTTATCTCTGTGATGCCAGTTTTCAGGTCAGAGCGCGTTCTCTTCTCTCTCTCTCTCTCTCTTTTTCCTCTTTCCTTTCTTTCTTTCGTTCTTTCTTTCCTTCTTTCAGGTTCACGTGTACGATATCAAGTTGAAAGTGGGATATCCGGGGATTAAAAATGCGGTGAAATAAGAGCAAACTGCGTGCCGAGAGAGCGAACGCGAGAGAGAGAAAGAGAGTTTCTAATCCCCCTCGCCCGCGAATTTTTATAATTTCGCCTCTCCTCGTTCGAGCAAGCAGTAGCTCGCAAAGATCTCGCAATATCTTCACACGCGGAATGAGAATTTCCTTTTCGAAATTTCCGAACGGCACGCGCGCCGTTCGACGGGGTGGAGGGGGGGAGGGGAAATCGAATTTTCCATATGGGACGTTTCAGAGAGTTTGATTGTTTCGCTGGACTGGCATTCCACTGGCGTAGCATCTAACGTGTGTGTTGGAGGTGTCGATAATAATGAGCTGCAGTTGTTGCGTCCCGGATACCAGACGCGTTTAATTCGCGGCTGCAAGAATTTCATAACCGCGATGGCTGCGGTAATTTTAGAACAGGAATTTTGATGCTCCGGCGATACTCTGGTATCGACGTTTTCCGTATTTAAGTGTACGCGCTGCATATACAGATGATTCGACTCGTGCAACGCCTCATACACATATATTCAATAACGTTCGTTTGCACTTCTACATTTACGTCGACGTGACTTCCCTACATTTCGGAATGTCTGTCACAATCGTCAATTTCAATGAGAATTCGAGTAATCCCAGAGTAGAAATGGAATTTCATATTTGCAGAATCTTCTCATCAGTAAATTGGCTACAGTTCGAACTTGAAGGAAATTAATATTCAGCATCGTCGATTGATCGATGATCGGCTGTTTCAAGATTGTTCGCGGAAGCTGTTGCAATTTCTTCTTGTTGCTTGAGGAATTGAGTCACGAAATGACGACACCTTAGTTAAGTCATTAACTTTCTCTGTCTTTCTAGTCGAATTATTTTGTTTTATTCTCGACGAAAGCACGAGCGATCCTCTGACGTGGACTTTGGAATATCGTTAATTACATAAAAAGAGAGACAGAGAGGGAGAGAATGTGTGTCTGTGTATGCGCGCGCGCGCGTGTGTGTATGTGTGTGTGTGTGTGTGTATGTGTGTGTGTCTGTGGCGACACACTGTTTGAACGAAACAACGCAGAACAAAACCGTGCAAGCCGGAATGATATTCTGAATAATTCCTCCGCACTTCCGCGCCTACGACTCTGAGCGAACCGACTGAATCCGTTCATAGAGTTTTAGCCTCTCTGGCGTGCATTATTCACTAGGCTGAATATTTAAATCACAGACGATGGAGGGAGAGAAAAAGAGAGATAGAGAGAGAAAGAGAGGGAGAGAGTTCCGACGAAACTCGGTTTAACATGAGTGGCGATACACCCGGCCTGCCTTTAGGCGTTTACTTATTTAGAGAGTGCAACACCGACGATGTTGCAAACAGTACAGTTTCCGAGCCTATCTGCATTATAGAAAAAAAGCTTTAAGGCGGTCGGCGTACTTTTGAAAAACTGCCACTTCCACGGGATTATGGTGGCCGGTCATTTCGACCGGCCAGTTCCGTTTAACGATCGAACGAGACGCCATCCTTTTTATTACATCTCCACTTGCTCGAACATGCTCGTGTCCAGTATACCATTTTAAGAGAACTCTACGAAAATTTCGCGCTCGAGGTTCGACACGGGTAATTCTCGCGGGTAACAAACAGCAAAAATAGATGGCAAGAAAGAGAAGCTTGGAAAACTAAAAATAATTAAAGAATCGTGTGTCACATTTTTAGCGTGGCAGAGATTTCGTCGAGTCGATGAAGCTCTATCTTCAGGCACGCGGATCGTGCTCACGATAATTCCAACGATAAAACAATATAACGATTCTCGAAATTACGGTACTATTGGCGTAGAAAATGGCGTGAATTTAATTTTCAAGTCTACAGATTTGAAATTAATCAGGTTTGCTGAACTCTGGTCCGGTAGGTCTCAAAACCGCGCACGAGGGAAGCCATTTCGAGAAGAAGGTAATAAGCAAATAATAAAGTAAGACGGAACGGATCGGAAAATGTTTTGGCCCCGACGTAAAACGTACCTCTATAAATAACGCTGATATATCCGCAGGATCGTTTCAGCCACGACGACGAAACGTATACACACTCTTGCTTTTTCGCTCTTCTCTGTGTACACTTACGTCTCTAGCGCGAAATGAAACTTAGGAGATCGATTCAAACAAACTTGCCGAGAGCGCGGAATAACGGCGGCCGCTGACAGAGAGAGAGAGAGAGAGAGAGAGAGAGAGAGACGCGCCGAAGAATTTAACCTCACTTTTCTTTTCCTCTCCTTCCTTCCTCCTGCCCCTTTTTTTTTCGTACGTACTTCAATCACCGCGATATTATTTCTTTCTGCCGCCCGTTTTCAACCGGAACTTCTCGAAATTGTTTGCATAATAATACGCAATCGACAAAGTTCGAGCAGTTTATGATGTTTGCCTCACTTTTTCGCGGGGAATCATCCCTTCCTTCCTGCCTGTTACTTTTCTTATTGTGAAAAGTGGTACGTGTCTCCCGATACTTTAACGGAGAAAGAAATAACTGTTTCCAAGTCGGGAAATTATTTTCCTTTCTTTCTTCGATCACGATGATGCCGTTGCGTCAAGTTACAACTCACAGCGAATTATACTCTTTCGAGTTTCGATACTTTTTTCTTTTTTCTTTTCTTTTCTTTCCTTTTTTTCATTAATTCGCGGCATCGCTTGCTGAATGCTCAAGGTAATTTCGCCGTTATCGTTGAAATTGATCAGAGGATTACAATGAGATTCTGCATTTAGGAAAATTCCACGAAAGACTATGAAAATTATTCCAATTGTAAAGATTGTAAAAATTATTCTAAAATTACCTCCAGGATAGATTAGAAGAATTATAATAATTCCAAGAAAGAATCTCTGTAAAATTCTACGATTTAAAAAATTCTAAATTTCTTTTTTTTGTAGAAATTCTACAAAAAAAGAAAGAGAAAAAAAATATTATGCCCACTATAGATCCACAATCAACGTTGAGCAGAGAATTATATCCGTGAAAATACTTTCATTAAAGGCAATAAACCTGCTTACTCTGCGCTTTGCTACATCCGCCCTTAAAAAAATCCGCACCTCCGTTAGCGTTAATTTGAATTCCATCTGAAATTTTCGCCACGTTTCCCTGAACGAAGGGCCGACCCACGGCGTGGGGAGCAACGGCGTACTGCAAAGTTTCCGCCCGGCGAAAAATCAACCCGAATTGCCGGCACACCTGGCAAAAACGCACCGGTCGAACGTACTTTCTCCGGCGAGCGCGCGCCGCGATAATTAAAGCGATAAATCCCGACAATCAAAACTCGGTTAACGCGGTATCGAAAAGTGCAAGTTGGAACTCGATTGTCTGCTAATTTCCATGACCTAATTTCCACTCGGGCAAAGGGCAGTTGAAAAAAGCATTATTCGGTATTTAGAGGGAGCCGCGCGCACCGACTCGATTATTACGGCGTTATATACTCGCAGTTTGCATTCGCTTCGTAATATTCGAAACGGCAGAACGAAATTAAAGGCAATTGAAGAAGGTGAAAGATGACCCTAGATGGCCAGTGACGGCGAACCTTTTCGAGAAGTAGATCGAATTTTGTTCATTATTGTTTTTTAGTACTAGCTCGTGGGTCACTAAGTCAATGGGAAAAGGGAAGGGGAGGATGGTTAAAAACTACTTTTTTCTGGTTCTCACTTTTATAATCCTCTAAAAAGTTTACGTTTCCTTCTTGTTTTACAACTTTGTAATTTTCTTAACATTTTTTTGAAAAGAGGGGTTCGAAAAATAATTGAAATTCTTTTTATATATATATGACTAGCAAAGCTACCCATTCTGAGAATGGGAAATAATGTTTGTGTATTAATTCTACTTTTTAAACGCTTCTATTCATTCTTGAGTTTCGTTTTATTATTTGCAAGACTTTGTCAACCTACCAAACAACACTTTATTTAGCAAAATGTATATATACATAATCAAATCTGAAACGCTCCACAAATTACGAATATGCACTTGTTAGTCATTTTAAAACTCTAATTAGACACTTGATATTTCTTATCATTTTTTGAAAAGAGGGGTTCGAAAAATAATTGAAATTCTTTCATATATATGATGATAAGTTTATAAAAATCAACGAGTGGGTCATTTAAGAAGCCTGCATGGGTCAGTGTCTGTCCCGCGGGTCACAGATTCGCCATCACTGTCCCTCTGCCTAATTTCAAGTAGCCTGCTACGGAATCGAAGACAAATCGAAAAATTGCTGCTCGTGAAATCGACCGGGGGGAAACTTTTCTCACGTTTCTCACGTTTCGTGGATTTCTATTCGTGTATTTGTAGAAACGGAGTATTTTGCTGAAAATGGCAAGCGAATAAAATCGAAGATAATGTACTACTGTACTAATGTTTATCGTATTTTTTTTTTCGTTCTTTTCAAGACTTTTACTTAGAAGTGAACAGAATTGTAGATAGCATGAATCTATAAAAGTCGTTCACTTTCTAGCTTGTATCTTTCTCTAAGAAAACGTTTCAGTGCTAATCAGTGTGCGAATTTATCCCACCAGATATCGCAGCGTTGTGACAGCAATTTGATATTTTAATTCTTAGACCGCTCACTCAGTTTTGGAGAATGCTGGAATATCTAAAGATATGCAAGAATATGCGTAGAAAATTACGGTGTTCGTTCTGCCTGGAGGAGGCAAGTCTGCTTGCAAAAATCTGTACAAAAAAAAAAAAATCGACTCGAGTCTGATGACGAAGATATGAAAAGATCGAACATCTGCCCTTTTCTCCGGGGATAGTGATTTTCGAATTATGTCACATCGAATGGACCCGGAAGAGCGAGGTGAAGCTGCGAAACGTACGCTAGCGCCCGGAGGTAAGGTTGAGAAACGCTGCTGCCGCTGATTTAGGTGTTCTCCGGTGCGCTATAGGTGCACGGTAAATTCCACTAATGGAATTTATCGTGACGTTACGAGCCTAGATATAGAAACTCTCGCGCCCGGAGTTACCTTTTTATTGGACACCGAGCGCACGCCTACCAACCTGTGGATGCCAATCTTCCCTTAAGGAGAATATTGCACCGGTCTTGCTTGTCGACAGAGACGTACGTACCTCTCGCGCGAAATTAATTCGTCTTACGCGCACGCGCGACACTGACATCTTTCCTTACGATTGATGATCGTTTTCAATGCTCAATCTCTCAACCAGAATAAATGGGAGTAACGTCAGTATGACACTGAACGATTAAAAAGGAAACGTGGATTGTCTGCGTGGATTCGACAATATATTACAGTTTCGTACGACGTTCCTGTACTCAAGGCTACTCTATATACCGATACAACGAAAAGTCTTGTCGTTGCATCGCCGATCGTTATTGGATCAGCCTGGTGTATTTGCTTCGAGGTGCTCGATCTCCCATCTCGAACCGGAAGGCAGAAACTGCAGTGCATGAATATTCCAACGGATAGGCGCGCGCGCGCGCAATGCGGCTATCATTCGGTCAGGTGATTACACCATATCGTACGTCACTATCTCTCTCTCTCTCTCGTTCTAGCTCTCTTCGTACGATTCGGACACCGTTCGCGAAAAGGGTGTCTCACACGAAGTCGATGCAGGGCGTCGCAGTCACGTTTCCACCGCTGCTAAAGCGGGAGATTCCGGAAGTCACCTGGACGTTTCCTATTTACGACGCTTCCTAGCCAGCTAAATTAACCGGAGAAACGGCCACGGCCGATTCTTATCCCCGCCCTCGTGTCCTCGCATTTTGCCTCGTTTCGCGAGGAAGGATCGCCCGGCGCCGAGAACGAGGAGAAGGAACAAGGGAACAACGGCTCGAGAGAGGGAGAGTCTCTCTCTCCCTCTCTTTGCTGGAGACGCTGTTACTAGCTGTGTGTGGAGAACCGACGATTCTCCGGGTCTACGTGACCAAGCAGATAAGAGGGCGAGGATGTCGTTAGTCTCTGGGCCCAGGGCGGAACAGTCCTCTCTCTCTCTCTCTCTCTCTCTCTTTTTCACTCCTTGCATGCGAAAACTATAGCTGCTATAGTCGAGATTATCGGCCGTTGCTTCGTTTACAAATTTCCTGGCCCTCGCTTGCTCGCAGACACGGTGCGCTTTTATCGTATTATTTACCAGCTTTCAGCTATCTTTTCTTTTTTTCCTCCAAAAAAGAAAAGTTCACAAAAGCCTCGCTACGACTACGGTTTATTGCTCCGGTGCTGTGATGAAGAGGCGTTTTTTCAGAATTGTTCTTCCTGTAAAATTCATTATCGAGAGAGAGAGAGAGAGAGAGAGAGAGAAATTTAGAGACAGTTACCGTGTTTTGAAAACGCGGACCTCTTTCGAGATGGTGTAACATAGTTTGGAATTTAATTCTTTCAAATCTGTGATTGCGAGTTAGAATTGAACCGAGCTGAAAGACACACATTGCCAATTGTTTGTTTCTTCTTTTTTTCGACAATTGTTAATTGTCGAAGAATTTCAAGAATTCAAAATTTTAAAAATTTGAAAAGGCACTGAACGACGATTTCCGTCTTGAAGCGTTGGAAAGATTCGAGTTTCCCGTCGAAATTTCTAGCAGGTTGTCGCCACGGAAATCACACAAACGGCACGTTCGTTTATGAATTTTGTTTCCGATTATGCTGCACTCTCGGACTAATTGCGTCCTGAGAGCGGCTACAGGGTACACAAATCACAACAAAGTTGATGCATTAGCACGACATCATCCTGAACCTTGTATAACATGCGCGGCGTTTCCGGCATCGGGGAGGCATTCCTCTTAAAGCACGATGGTTTATTCGGTAAACGAAACATGAAAATCACCGTCGGGATGAATACGATGGGAAATTATTTCGTGGAATTATCACTCGCGATACAACAAACAACACGATTCGAACACGCGGTGTATTAATTCGCGTATATTACTGCAACAAAGAACGTAAGCATGTCAAATGTATGGGAAGATTTATATAGGAATTATCGTTTCGTGGGAAATGTTCACTCGTCCAATTTGAAAACGAACAAGCTGAAGAAAAGAACAGACGAAAAGGAATAATAGACTAAAGTAATTCTGCCATTTTTTTTCTTTATTTGAATAATCTTTCCATTCTTTTATTTCAGCGCTCAAGTAAAATCTGATCGACAATTCTGAAAAGTAATTCTTCCAGCTTTATTAATATTTTACATTTTATTAATATTTCTCGTAAAAGCTTGCAACAATACTGTGACTTGAACAAAGAATCTATCTCGCCAATCGCGTTATAAAAATCTGTTCAAATTATTAATGAACGAATCGGCGAGGCGAATCTACGAATCCTCCGGAAGATACTAAAGATGTATTCTTGGTTATATCCTGCCCAAAGAACACGGTGTTATTAATTATTTATCGATCGCTATCGACTCTCGTGTTCTAATTAGAACAGCTCGGATCTTTTGTTCCCCGGCGTACAAAGAGCGGGCAACTTTAAACGAAAGAAATCTGAAATCACGTGTTTCGATTTCCAGTTGAACGTTTCCGTGTCAAGTGGCCGGCAGGGGCCAATAATTCAGCAGGTCGTCGTATTTAAAACGAAACGGATGCGCGGAAGGAACAAATGAACAGGCACGATCCCTTAAAGAAAGAAAGAAAGAAAAAAACGAAATGGCATCGTCTCCTAAATTAACCAAGTTCCGCAGGGAAAAATTAACGTTTCCGATAAAACTGCCTCGCTCTGTTCATTAAATCGCTTAATACGGCACCGGGATTCTTCCCGATAAACGTGCAACGTAGGTTGAAACACTGTTTGACAAACGCAGCGGTGTATTTGCTCGAACGCCAAAGACGAACTTTCTTTCACAACGGACTGCTTGACATCTTTTGATTATTCTCAGATGCGCGAATGAAATGGCACAGGTGAAATTCTCAAAGCCTCAAATAGACGTAGAATATATCTATTTTGATTAATCGCAAATGCTTTTCTACGAGTTAACAATTCTGCCATCCACTAGAGAACGCGTAACAGTTCATATCCACGATTACAGAAGCATTCAAACTATTGAAACTTGCTGCTTGTTTTCGTCAGCCACCGAGAGACGAATAATCGTAACTTTTAATTTCCACTCTCGTATACTCGTCTCTCAATCGTCAGTTTGAGAAACGAAGAAATTCCGCGATTTTCAGCCAACACGCTCGTAAATGTTAATTATGTGTAACTTATTGTTCGAAGCCATTCGATTCGAAATTGCGAAGTATTGCGTAGCAAGTAACAGGCTAAATAAATAGATACAACCAATACACTCCATTCATCGTGCAATCGTGGTTAAAAATCGCGAAGCACGGGTGAATAGAGGCGCGAGCACGCGAAGATGAATGGATCGCGAATTACAGACTAAATAGGATGTCACGGTACAACCCTCTCGCCATTTTCCACCCCATCCATGTCAACGTTCTCACCCCCGTCCCTCTTCCTCCACTCTCTCCCTCTGTCTCCCCTCCTCCTCCCCCTCTCTGTAGCCGTCTCTTCTTTTCACTTGCTGTTTGCTTCTCTCCGACCCTTTCTGTTTATAGTTCGTCGTCCGGTACATTCTACTCGTCGCCGATGTCTCTCTCCCTCTCTCTCCCTCTCTCTCTCTTTCCTCTTTTCTCCCTGCTTTCACCTCTCAGCCTCTCGCCGTTTCTCTCTGTCGTTTGTCACCCCTGATTCCTCCCGTCTCTGTTCAACGACAACGTAACAAACGCGAGCATCCATCATGCGAGCCACTTTGTCACGGCGGGATCAACAGCGCTTAAATTGTATTCGCGATTCGAGAACAGGCCATAAATTCTCATCGTCGCGACGGGCCATCCTCCTTAACACGCGCGTTCCTCCTCGAGCGCTCGACGGGTCGTTCGACGAGCCACGCAGTCATCGCATCACACGCTCTTGCCTCCTCCTTACTTTTCGTGAATCGGAGATTTACGAGTTTACGGTGATACCTCTGATTCCTCGAGCAGTGCAAAGTGTATACTCTCTCTCTCTCTCTCTTTATCGAGTCTAACGATTCCTCAGACTATGTTTTCTTCGGGGTGTTTGCAGACTTTAGGGTTCCAGCTGTTCGGAGAACTTTGATTTGAAATTTGGATTTTAGGATTCCAGAGAACTCGGCAAATCTGAGACTTTGGACTCTTGGGGAATTTAGAGAACCTGGAAATTTAGATTTTGGAAATCTCGATCTTCGGAGATTCGCGGACGGCGAAGGTCATTTCTTAATCAAACGCAGAGGACAATTTATTTTTGCTACTTGACTTTCTTCATTTTGTGACTAGAAACCTGATTTCTTCCACCAAGCCCAAAACAAACGAATCTACGATTTTCACATTACGATCCAGCGTGCGTTTTGTCACGCGGATGTTTCATCTCGAGCGTCCTCGTTCTTTATTTATTTCGCGAGGTAGAACTCGGCGACTGTTCGATACAAATGACGTATCGTAAACCTGACGGAGCGACAGACTTCAAACAGAGACGGTAGGATTACAGAGCTGCTGCTTAAGTCAGAGGCACGAGCCACTCTCTCTCTCTCTCTCTCTCCCCTGTATTACATACCTGCATATCCTATGCAGCAAGTTTGTTCAGGTCGCATGCAAAATTCAAGAAGCTGCCCTAAGAATCTGCGCCGGCGTTCCCGCCAGTCTCTGCGTGACCTTCCGAGAATATCAAAGAAATCGGAAAAATTAGAATCCACGCGAGACTACAAATCAGTCTGCCCATCGCCGGCTCTCCATTGATAAGTAACAGCGTTTGTTAAACTTTGTTAAACGACGCTTCTCTTTCTTAATCTCGAGAGCTAGCTAAATTCGAACTTCGACTGAAACTTTAACTTTCCCTTATTTCTGAACGTGAGATCGACTCCACGAGATCGTGCAGGTGATCGAAGAAATTTAATAAAGAACATTTTTTCCATACGGATTTTGCAATCCAAGTGACAACGAGTCGAGCAATTGCAAAATATTCCGAGAGAGAGAAGCGATCACGACTCCACGATCCGTCTGCAAGTGTTCGAATTTGATTCGGGAACTCGGTTACGCGGGAGGGAAAAATCGATCGCGTTAAGAGTCAAATTTAATTTAACACTCGCCTCGTCCCCTGCACACCCCCCCCTCTCCACCCCCTTTGGATAAACGTATCGGCCAGTTGCGTTCAACGTGTTTCCGCGGATACGTGGCGGCTGGATTTCAGCGTTCTAGGGGGCAGCACACTCGAGGAGGGCACGATCGAGTTACAGGCCACACGTGACTGCGGTCCGGTACTTACGCAATTAGCGAAATGGCCTTTGCAAATTGAATCTCGACCGCCGGCCACGGATATCGAGCAGAGGGACGAGAGAAAAAAAAGAAAAAAGAAAAAAAGAAAAAAAGAAAAAAAAAAGAAAGAGAAGTTAACGTTCACGATATTACGACGATGGGAGTCGTCTCGGAGAGAAAGAAACGACAGAAAAGACACAGAGATCGTTCCCATCGCGAACATCGTATTCCCAATAGTCTTTGCCGTTTCCAGATATCCAAATTAATGGCGCTCGCCGTCTCAAAGTATATGAAAGGTATCTCGGTATCGCCGCCATGCACCGTGGGAATCGCCGAACCATGAAGTTAATACGAGAATGATTCGCAATTAACTCGAATCTCGTTGGAATTTATTATCCTTTTAGCCCTTTGATCAGCCGATTGACAAATGAAACGCGACACAAACGTTTAAAACGTTGAAAAGGACGAGCCTGGCGAATAACTCGCGTTAATTCGCGTTGCCGGGTAGAAACCGGGCAGCAACGGCCCGATTCTAAATGTGGAAATGTAAATAACGCGCGGCAATAGATTCCCGAAGCGAGCACGTTCGTTTCGGCTAAGTGTTAAATTAAATTACACTTTCAATGCGATCGATTTTTCCGTTTAACGACGTCGCGTGAGCTCTGGCACCCGCTTGTACACCCGGGGTGTGTTGCACACCCCGTGAAAGAAGAAATTGATCGAGCCAACCGCGCGTGATTGAACAAATATGGTTTGTTAATTAATTCGCCGCCTTTGCTTTCGATATCGTGCACGATATGCACACGTGCGTTAGACGTGACGATAAATCTACGAACTGCGATATTAAACATTCTTGCCGAGAGAAAAAGCATCTTTGAAACACATGTACACCACAGCGGGGGATGCAACCGTTGCTAATTTCAAATAGGCTAATTTCTCTGTCTCCGTTGCGAGACGGTTTCTCCATCGCAAGTACGACGAATCGAATTGTTCCAATCGGATTTCCATGGATAGCACGTGGAGGTAACCCTCACACACAGGTAACCCTCCTATAACACGGTAGATAGGTTCTTAGAAAATGTTGTGTGAGACCCAGAGCCAATACAAAACCTATTAAAACCGGTTCCGGAAACCTATTAAAAACAAACTTTTTTTTTTAATTCCATATAAGCAACTTAATTTTTATTAAAAATATAAATGTTTGTACTACGCAAAACGAAAAGGAACGAAAAATATTATTTTCATTTAATGCGACCTTAATTTAATAAATTTCTTCCTCATGACTGCTCAATGCAATCAAACGAGAACGTTTTTCGCATTTTATCCTTTTAGATACGGCGGCACTTCCGCAACATTGTATCTCTGAGCCTCGCCGCGAATGGCGTGTAAACTGTGCATGACGCTTTCCGCTATGACATCGGAATAGAGTTATAAACGAATAAATTATAATCTGTTTATACATTTTCATGTAAAGCCACTATAGTTCATTATTCCTTTCCGTCATCATTTTAAGGTAATTTAGTGTTTAAATGTGTTAAACAAAAATCATGTTATCTAGAGCTGTAGAAGTACGTAGTGTTGTACGAAGGTTTTCGCAATTTTTTGATCGTGTTTGAGCGAAACCGTGTTACAGGTTGCAAGTGTTATACGAGGGTTTCCGCAATTTATCCTATCGTGTTACAGCGAAACCGTGTTGTAAGATGCCGTGCTGTAGGAGGGCTACCTGTACTAATTTGAAGACTAATTGGAATTTCAATCACGTACGTCAAGGAGATTCCTAATAAAAGTATCGTCACGAATGGTCAGAATCAGTATCCTGGTGGTTTCTTTCGACATAGAACTGCAGCATTTGAGAATATCTCTAATCAGACGATCCTGAGTTGATTAAAACGGCGTGAAATCGCGCAAAGATCCAAGCCAGTGAAATTGAGTCACCTCGCTGTGATCGAGAACGCGATGTCTCGCGAACGAATCGGCGTCTCGGCGTGAAAGTGTCCGCGGAATCGCGGATATATCGACACAGAGGCTTGAGAAATAGTTGGCCATTAATTACCAGGCAAAGCGTTTCCGGCGAGAAAGACAGAGTTTATCTCGCGACAAAGTTCCAAACGGTTTCCGGCCGCGGCAGATCCATGAACGAGCGTCCCATATGGGACTTAGTAAGGCGCCAACTCGTAACGGCATTAATATCGAATCACTCGTTCACGTCGAGGCAAAGTTCGCCCCATTGGAAGAACAGAGAAAGAGAGAGAGGGGGGGGACTTGAAAGCTCCCAGTCGGAGTAAATCCGAGTCGGTAATTCCAGAAGGAGTTTCTAGCTTTGCCGAGGATTTGTTTTGAAGATCTCGGACCTTTGCTAGTTCTTGGTTTCTGTTTCTTTATCTATTTAGGTGAACGCCGTGTATCGACCGTGTTAACGTTTAAGAGGGGCAATCCGTTGCGATTTCGTTGGATCGTTCAGTTGTCGAAGAGTTAGTTCGACAGATAATCTTTGAAACGTGTGCGCGATCCCTTCTAATAAAAATGGTCGTACAATTTCATGGTTTTGCTACTCTGTACGATCGTTGATTATTAATTGAAAAGAAAAATCAAACGTCACGAATACAAGTTAAGATAAGAAATATTATTAAAAAAAGCTATTAAACTCGTTAATGAATTGCCAACACATTTCGTGTATCTACGTGAACGCGTAGAATATATCTAACGTGCGAAAATGTGTCATTCGTGAATTATAAATCTCCTGCGATAATTCAGTTTCATGCGAGAAACTTTTCTTTTTACTCCTGTTTCACTTTAAATAATTCAGTAAACGTATTTTGCTTTCAGATTCTGTTCGCAGGGGATTTTTATGGAAACTTTTCTACTTTTCTCCGTTTCCTTTGATAATCGGAAATGGAACAGAGATCCAGGAGAATACCACAGTATTACTCTATTTCTCTCATTTATTCGCAATTGCTTCTTTCCTTCTTTTTCATCTCGTGTCACGTGTCACACGTTTCCTGCTGTCACATGTGTAGATATATTTGTTACCCGTGTCGGGAAATGCTTTCCGACGATTTGGCCGACGATTCGAAAGGATTGGAAATTGGAAAGGTCGGAAATTAACGAAGAAGCAAAGTTCCCCAACGAAATTCGTGGAAGTCGTTCGCATAATTCGCCCGGGCTATTCCCGGGCAATCCCGAAGCCGAGGATTTTACAAAATTCCCCGTCTAAGTAGAGGTGAACAGGTGCGAAGAACAGTAGCTCTGGGATATCCACAGGAGGCAGTTTGTCGCGCAAGTTTCACGGTTCGCGTGAGAACGCTACCTTTTCCTTTTTTCCTTTCTGCGAAACTGTTCGAATAATCGGGCCTTTCCCTTTCAGACGAAAATCTACCGCGATATTCATTAAAAAACATTAAAAATTCGTACGAAAGTAATTGGTGAATTGGATTGACATATTTTCATCTAGCAGACAAATTAGTCGCGTCAGATCAGTGGATATCAAGTGGTTATTCTTAAAGTGGATTTACTTAAAATCCTTCGAGAAAAATTCGTGTATTCTATATTGCAATTCACACGTCGATTAAATTGTATCACTAACAAACAAGAAACAAAAAGTAAATTATGATTACAACAGCTAGAGTAGGTTGTCTGATCGTAAATTCTTACTTCACTTACAACAGACACAGATGAGTCATAAAATTGTGTGCAGAAATGTGGATCCGATAAGTCCAAGGTAAAGATCGAAAGAACATTCGAAATATTTTGAACAACTCGCGTAAATAAATTAGAATATTTAATTTAAAGTAGCTTTCGAAGCTGCTACCCTCTAGACTCCAGAAAAAAATTGATTCTTTCGTTTTCTCTTGTGGAAGCGTTATTAATAGCCGGACGATTTCGATCCGGCGTTTATACACGAACCGCCTGTAAGCGTGCAAATCGTATTTGAAACTGCGAGGGGCCACGGACATCTCTTTTCCCGTATTCGTAATTACTTAATACATTATTAATAGACGGCTGACTTTACATAAGCTCCAGGGGGAAAGTCGGGGAAATTTCGAGACGAGAAGTTAAGCAGATTGCCGAGACTGGACATTTGCATACCGCCACTTCCACGACCACGACTTCTCGTCCTCTCTTATTTCTTCCCTCTCGTCTTTCTCTCTCTCTCTCTCTCTCTTCTTCGAGGCCAACGCGAAGACGAAGAACCACCGCCACCGCGTCATCGAACGCGAGCCTTGTGACTTTAAGGAGGCATATCTTTCGATAATGAAATCGGGACGTTCCGGCGAAAACAGGGTTGGCCGGCTTGCTTCCACGAACGAGAGCAAACGAACGCAGCCTGCGTTTATTATAAATTAAAATTACGGCAAGAACAGGCCACAGGAGAGTCGGGTATCGTTTATCGATGAGACTCCGATCGCTGTAACACGATTCAACTTGTAATTATGAATTAACCGGACGATTATTCGCTTCGAATTTAAGGGACGAGTGAGGAGGCCAATTTTGCAATATTGGATCGTTGTTCAGAATTGATCATCATTCGACAGAATTTCTCCGATAAATACGTACAAATTATTTATGTAGATAATATGAATTTCGAGACTGACTGAAAGTAACGAAGAAACGGAAACAACCAGTTGATTTCCAGTTTCAGGCGCAGTTTGAAAATTTTATTGGCTACGAGAGAGAGAGAGAGAGAGAGATGGAAAAAGTGTCTCAAGACTCTTGACCGAAGAAGCGTGCAATAACATAAAAATTCGAGCACACACGGAAGGAAGGTAACGGCGAGGCGTTTTGAAAAAGGAGGAAAATTATGCGAAGTTGGAGCATTTTGTAGAGAGGACGCCGCTATTATTCGTCGAGGGAAGATAGCAGGATGGGGACGCAATGGATATCCAAGACTAGAGAGGAGGACAACGAGGCACCGATGCAACTTTAGTGGTAAATTGCAGGTAATTTGCGAGAGAGGTGGTCGACCGAGCAGTTAGCAAGCTAGCAACCGCCGCCAGAACAACAGACTCGCTCGTTCAATGTTCTGCAGTTACCTGAACGTTAGCTTACAAAGGGTTAAAAGGAGCTTGCTGGACGTGGTGCACACCGTTCCATTTACATCGGAGCAGCCGCGTCCTCTCTCGCAACTTCCTCGCGCCCCCTTCCGAGCCAGATCTGATATTCTGAGAGGGAAATCGCGCGCGCGATTTTAAATTCCGTCGATCATCGGATGCACGTGAGATTTTCACTCGAGTGGAAAAGGCAGGACAATTACGATTGTTTCACTCTGTGAAATGCGATCGGTCGGCTTGGAACAATTGCTCCTTTGTTCTCTTCAATTATATATAGCCTCACAGAGGAATTTTTGACTTGCCTCCCCCGCCCCTCCCTTAATTTTCCTCTCAATGTTCCAAGAAGAACTTCCATCGATCCCGAGATGAGGTAACTCTCACAACTTGACTTCAATCACAGTGACAACAATGAAACTTGAAAATAATTTCGCGATTCTACAGATGGCTTTCAGATTATTAGAAACTGTATCACTCGCGAAAGAAATTATTAAAAATGAACGTGCATCGTTCTACCGTCGATTGCGGCAACGCGCATTTACATTTTAAGGAAAACGACACTAGGGGGAGAGATTGCGAGAAAGAGACATCGAAGCAGAGTTTCGTGATTTAGATTAAAATTGGAGCGAATGAGGGAGATAAACGCGCATGACTGGCGGGCAAGTAATATCTTCCCCGAAGGAAACCATTCAAAATTAGCTCCTACATATATTCTTCGGACCTCTCGACGATCTCTGCTCGTGTGTACAGATAACACTTTGAGAGAATTAAGAAACTCGCGCCACCCCTGCTTTGAGACATTCGTTTACTTATCACGTAATTGTTCCACTGCCGGAAGCGCTTCATTTACCTGATAAGACTCCTCCAAACAGATCGATCGTAAATCATTGTTAAACGAACTAATTATTATACCAGCTACAGTCTGCAGTTCCGAATCTCCGATAAACTTTACGAACGCGAGGAAGAATTGTTTCTTCAACTCTGTGCGAGGGTAACAATCTTTCAAACTTGAAGTTCACTTTTGAACGAACGAAATGACTGGTCAATTGCCTAAGTTTCCTAATTTTTCGTTTTCAGGGATTTTCAGAAATTTTAAAAAGGATTCCTAGGGATTGTCGGTAATCTTCCACGTTGGGAAGATGTTGGAGATGAAGCTGGACCGAAGCGAACGCGGTCAAGGTATGACATCGTAAATTGAATCCTTCGAGAGAAGATTCAACGTTCCGCGAGAACTTGTATTCTTCGTACGACGTTTAGAGGAAACTTAAACGGGTAGATGAGAAAATCAACAGGTGCGATCAATTATAAACGCGGCGTTCCGAAAACAGACATCTACGTCGTTTCGATTATAACACGTGACTCGTTAATTTTAAACGTCGCACTCAAGCCCTGTATGCCAGAATTCTGCGCGAAAGCTATTGTCGCGCGAAAGAATCTGAAATTCATCGTCGTCGAGGGTCTTTCAACCGCTGTTGAATCTTCGAGTCTCGAACATATCTCGAGAGAAATGAACGAAATCGATGAAACGCTCATGTCTGCCGAATATCTAGCGACAATGAATTAATTCTCCGTCTAGAGTTCACTGACTATTACCAACAGGAAAGATCGCACGTTGTAAAATTATAAAAAAAATGTAATAAAAGTGTAATAAAAACAATTTCAGTCCACGGTCTAGCCGCAGCTAACTTTCTCAAACGCCGCGAGATAAAAATTCCCCCGGCGCGAGAAAAAGAAAAAAAAAAGAAGAAAAGAAGAGGTCCGCGTAATTCGGAAGTTGAACGATCGGCGAGTATCGATGCGCCAACGTTATGGCCGATCGGGCGCGATGTTCAAGAGGGGAAACGCTGGCTGGTCGTAGAACGGACAAATTCGGTCGATCGTAAAATTTCATGGAGGCATTGGATCGGCGGGTGGGGGAGGAGGTTGCAGGCTCGGCGGTTTAATAACATAAAGCTTGCCATGTAATTAACACAGATGGAGGAGGGGAGGGGAGAGCGAGCTCTGAAAATAATATCCAGCGGTGAATTCCTTTGGGATATCGTTTCACGGACGAGCGGTGACCCGGAGGCAAGTTCGAGAGGAGGCTGGTTTTCGAGAAGCCGGGAGTTTCTTAATCTGCTCGTAAGTCAGAAGGGTTCCGGCGGAGGCGAACGAGCTAGGCGTTGCCCCAGGAGTGCGATTCAGCTTTTCAACTAAGCTCGTATTACGCCCGGCCGCGCCGCGTCTCTTCGAGGCTCGCGCGATTTTTTACCGCGATCCTTCCGGATAATTGGCCAACGTTCTTGCTAAACCTAACTCATCCGTTCCCGTCGTCGGTCCCTTCGAGCTACCAGCTACGCGGAAACACTATAGAGATTGGTTCCGTCGCGTTTTTATCGGGTCGTTCTTGTTCGACTCCGTTGGCCTGCACGCGAAATCGTACGTCAATTTTCTAATTTCAACACGCAATGAAATTCGCATCGCGTCTCGCAGTGAAATTCTGCAATTTTCCGTCGTACACAGTGCAATTCAGAGTATAACAGGCTCTTATATCTACGATACAATGCAACTCAATTTAACTTGCACACATGCCAGAGTTGGTACATCGATAATCGCAAATAACATGATTTTAGTTTTGCAAGTTCTTCCTTATGCGTTTCTTAACTCGTGTGCCGAGCCACGAAAGTTTATGTTCAATAAAATTTTGCAACGATTAATTTTCTTTCATATGAATTTTCTTTTATACATGTTAATTCTTGCCGCACTATACAACAATACAGGTATGTTCATTCCCTGCACACAATCTTGTAAAGTGAAACGAGTGTTGATGTTAAAAGTACTTTTGTCAAATTGCAAGATTTCCATTATTTCGCACGGCAGCACACGTATTTTGGTTGACAGTTCATAAATTAAACGAAATCCTTCGAGCATTAGCAGGAGCAGAGCAGCAGACTGTGACAAAGTCCGAGGGAACACACTTGTCACGTTTGTGCTTCCGATGAAAACGCTTTAATTACCCGCATAATGAATAAGAAACTTTATGACGGACTTAAAGAATTCGCTGTAACAGTGCCCCGCTCTCGCAACAGGGATTATTCAAGAAAGTCTCGAGAAATATTCCGCAAAGTTCTCGCCAAGCTCGCCGTATAATCCGCTAAATAATCCGACTTCGATTAATCCGGAATCTAAAACCATGTAGTTCTAACCGGTGCCAAGCAAATCGGCAAGTAACACCACGCGCGGAATTGATTACGATTCTGATTATCAATCGCCGATTATATAATTCTCGTCCGAAATATTCGTCGAGATGCACGGAAATCTCCATTTCCAGTCTTTTTCACTTAATTTCAAAAGTCAGCCACTACTCGTCTCGCTGCGAATTGAAAATCCAATGACAATTTCTAAAGACGATTGAAATTTCATTCTCTGGCGTTGGAACCGAGTTCGAACATCGGAGAATAAAACGTTATACTTGAGAGAAAATCTCGCTATTCACTTCGTGGAATGCCTGCCCAGAGCAATCTCCAATAGAGACAACGTCTCCTCGATTTACAACAATTCCAGCCAGCAGCAACCGTAACGAAGCGTCTGTTTACTCGTTTCCTTTTTGCTCGACTAATTAACACATTTCCGTGGTGGCGTGGTGGCTTCGCTCGAAGCGAAAGCCAAAGATTCATCGACGTTCATTTTCCAGCTGAAATTCATCCCCCTTTTGTTCTCCGATTCGACCAACGACCAACTTCCGCCGCCGTCTTCCGCAATCTACAAATATTATTCCAGCCAGGTAGAAGGAGAACGATATTCCGTCCATCTGTTCTCATCGGCGGAAAACTCGGATCCCTTTTCACGGCGGTGTTGTTGTACCCGGGATGGATGGAAAACCCGGTCGAATGGCGCGAGTTGACCGCGCGAAACTTCTCTGCACCGGCGTCCGCTGGCGCGTCTCTTGCAACCGGAAGTTGAAGGGGAGGACCGAGAAGGAGAGCGCGCTCACGCTCGCGCTCGATTCTCAAGAGCAGGAAAATTGCCATTGCGATGCCAAGTTTCGCCAGGTAATTATCGCGACGGACAATTAAAATCTTCGTCTCGCCGGAATATTCGTTTCTTCTCATTCGTCATTTTCTCGTTTCTCGTTTCTCGAGGACGTGGACAACACTGTGTATTATTATTACACACGCTTGTAATTCTTTAATATCGTCTTTCTTCTCTCTTTTTTGTTTTCTTTTGTTCTTTTTTTTTTTTATTTCATAATAATCTCGACGTGATCTCGTGGACTTTATGTACAGAATGGAAAGCAAATTTCTATTCTTTTTTGACCCCGATTCTTTAGTCGTCTTTGCACAAAAATGCACAAACAGTCTGCTCTTCCTCCTCCCTTTCTTCTCAATGTCTTCTAAATCAAATTTACTCACGATACATCAGATTCGCGTGTGTGCGTCCGACAAACTCCGAAACACTCTGAAACTCTGAAACTTCTAAATTCTTGCACAACACACAATTGTCTGCGTCGGATTTATAATATCACTTTGCACGATTTGCAATCATCTCGTTGAATAATAATCGAGGACGCTCGACTCGACTGAAATTTTCATTTCAGACAAGCAACAAACATTCGCCCCGGATTCGAAGATTCAGACGCCCAATAGAGCCGACAGCGAGAGCAACTTTTTAAAATTCAACGCGACGTATATATTTTCAATCGCGCCGAGCACGTAGGAGGCGCGATTCTTAGCCGAGAGAATGTGATTGATGAGCCGAGTTTTTGTTTGAGAAAGCCTAAGATCCACGCGCGAACGTGGACATTTTTAGTTGCTCGTCGGTATTTTCAAACCGGCTTGACAAATGGTCGGCTGTCGGCGCATCGAATAAATTTCTACCCGAAACGACACGTGGCGAGGAGAGAACCACGAGCGGATAATTTCACTTCGCCCGGCCCGGCCACCGTCCTTTAACTCACGTTCCTGAAATCTTGATATTTCCGTTTTATTCTACATTTTTACATTCTCTCTTTTTCTTTTTCTACGTTTATTTATCGTTTCCGAGTTTTCACATGTTCCGTTCGTGAAAAAGTCGCACGTGTCATCCAAACATCTCTGTACAAGTATTGAATTTACAATATAGCGAATATTTACTAAAAAATATCGTGTAGGATTTCGGATCAGAAATAATCCGATGCAAGAATGAAAAATGCTTGTCCTTGTCAACTTTGAAATGAACGTGAAAAAATTGACTATCTCGAATTACAGGGAACACGGCTGACCTCGTAGATTAATTAAGACGCGATGAGCCCGCGCATTTCGTTCGCGTTAAAGAGGGACAAGGCGTTCGCCTTGGTCAAGTTTCGTAGTACTTTCGATGTGCCGGGGCAAACTTGCTAAGCCGTCGGAGTTATGTGCTCGCAGGGAAACTCGCAGCCTACCACGGCGGCAACGGGAACAACCGCGTTAGCCGTACCATGTACACGGGACAACTTGAATAATAGACATTGTTGTACGAATTAGGAAGGGAAAGGGGCTTCGTGCTAGCCACGAAACGTTACGAAGACCTCGCACTCGGACCTCCGACTTTAATTAACGGTGTCTGAACAGTCAGTTCGCTCGAGGTATTATTAACTCGTCCCTTGTCGACGTCCGCGTCCCTCTTGCTGCGAAACGGCATTTGCCGAGAATTCGAGCATCGTCGCGCAAAGTCGATCGTCGGAACCTCGTCAGACATTTACGCAACTTGTTAATCGTCACGTTCGAGTTAGAAAAATACTTGTATCACGAGATCGTATCATATCCGAAACTTAATCCACGAAACAAACGTCGTCCTGTCTAAGTCTAACAAACTCTATCTAAACATAGATAATAGTACACGTAGGTGGACGCACACCGCAAAAGACTTGTCCTTCCTTTCAACAACAACGAAAAATAGACAAGATCTATTCACATCGTCGTCCAAACTTTACTCAAACGGTAAGTGGATAGACGTTTAAAAAAATATTTCCTCCTTTCAACAACAGGCAAACAGTAGGCATGATCTATTCGTGTACTTAATTTGATCATCCGTATCATCATCATCATCATCATCGTCGTCTAAGTCTCGCCAAACTCTGTGCACGCAAAATATACAAAATAGTACACATAAGTGGAAAAACTTTTCCTCGCTTCGATACACAAAAATAGACAAAATCCATTCGACTATCCGTCGTCTCTGTCATCGAAGATTCAAAGAACGAAAGGATATGTCGGGACAATCGAAGCAATTAAAGTCGATAAATAGACCTGCCGGTGAACAAAAAGAGAGTAGCGAGAGGGAGAGTCGGATTAGTCGGGAGCGAATCGAAGAAACTTCCGGTTGATTCCGTAGCAGCCGGTCGAAAGATTCAAAACGTTCAATTAAAAGTTCTCATCGGGGGTGTACTTTCTTCAAAGCTCGACGCGGCCCCGTGTTTCTCCCTGTCTCCCGGCGTAAACAACAAAGATCAGGAATTTCCGCCGGACTTTCTGCATGTTCGGTGAGAATCGGCTGGCTCGAACGACGTCGAAACGACAGAGGTCTCGCGCCGCGCTGGATTTCCAATTGACAACTCGCATTCCAGAAAGTTTCGCCTCACCGTCGATAACAATTATCGGCAGGATGCTTTAATTATCCCGCCGTTTCACCAGGCTATCCACCTAGCCTCCGCCAAGTTTCGGTAATCGAACAAACGAACGGACCCGGATTCTACCTAGCTTGCGAGCTTCCAACCTCCTCCTCCTCCCTCTCTCTCCCCACCCCCAACCACCTCCAAGACGTCGAAAGACATTCCCTCTGCTCCAATTTTCCCGACCGAGGATCGATAATACTGCGATGGAACTCGAACTTTGCCTTTGCAGCCGCTGCCTGTGCCCTACGATGTTAATTAATATCGAACAAAAGCGAGTGGTTCGAAGATCCGGCGAACGAGCCCCAAGTTTTTCCCAGCGGAGTCCCATTTGCAAAGTCTCTGGCTTCGTGTAATTTCTTTCTTTTGGCCAAGTTCCTCGGGGATGGAGCAGCTCGAGATTTAGAGAAAGAGAAAGAGAGAGAGATTGTAGACGTTTGTGCAAATTTGCCAGTGCCCCGACGAACATTAAATTGATCAGTGATGTGTATCGAGCATAAGGTCGATAACTGCAATATTATCACTTGTACTTTGTATCAGTATCGATAGGAAATAGTAATCGTACTGTGTCGCCAGTGCCATATGACGGTTTGACAATTTTATTCAACGTGTGCGCACGCCCTGTACATTTTCACGAAAATATGCAAAACACGAAATTGCAGCACGAAAATACGCGGCGCATGAATTTTTCTCGTCGACAGAAACACTTTGGAAAGTGTCATACTTTGTTAATTATTACTTCTTATTAATTGCTCTTTGTTAATTAATCCTAAAGTCGAGTAATTTTCGTAATTAAATCAGATTGGAATTGTAGCGATTTTTCGGAGATTTGGTTTAAGTAATTTATCGAAACATTTTGAAATTTCACAGACATTTTCCGCGAGAAGTGTTCATCAGCCGCACCGTAGAATTCTCTATTCATCAACATGTTAATCGATCCTCCGCCACCAGCGAGAGGCTTCGTTTGTTCGTTTTCTACGGAGTTAATAATAATGCGACGAACTCCGATGTAATCACGAAACCGTGTTAATTCGACAGTACCCGGGATGCAAGCTAAGAGTTTAACGAGGAAAGAGTTTCGTGAACTTAAGGCTCGTCGGAACGATTCACGATGGCGGGAAAATGTGAAAAGTTTTTGGTCAGAAGCTCTCTCTCTCTCTCTCTGATATTAATTAACATCACGGTCTCTCGCCCGCCTCACGCTTTATCTTTCCTTTTTGTTCGTTTCATTCTTTTCCCTCTCAGCTTTATTCAGCCGCGTCTGCGGCGTTCGTACCTATCATCAGCAATACTTGTCAAGTAGCTGTGAAACTTTCTGATCGCTTCTTCCCCTGTGAAACTTCCGAAACGCTAGCTCGATGAGATGGTAAATAGATCTCTCTCTCTCTCTTTCTTTCTTTTTTAAAGAGAGAGAGAGAGAGAGTAGAAACGTTTGCTCGTCGGAAAATTTGAAATTACTCCACTTCGATTTCGTGATTTTGTGATACATATTTTTCTGTAGAAAATATAGAGTATACAAGTTAAGAAGGATTAAAACGAATGAAGAGAGAGAGAGAGAGAGAGAGAGAGAAAAGTAAAAAGAATTTTAACAGTAATAAAGTATCTGGAACCTAATCTAAATAACTCAAACAAGTAACATAATTTAAAATATTGGAACCGAACCTGATCTAAATTAAATAAAGTTACAGAAATGTCCGTAATAGCGAGACGTGAAATCTGAATCACGTACGAATTCTTACGTTTATCTTAAATAAAATTAAATTTCCTAGATAAAGCTGAAATTTTACTAGAAATCAGAATTCAAACGTGAAACGTTACTTCGACAAGTGCCGGAAGTACGAGCCGCCCAATAACGACAAATGAAAAATCTGGACGATAAATACGGAATATACTTTTCAACCGGACAACAATTTATCCGTAAATTTTCTATAACAAGGTAACTGACGGAACGAGTGCACGGTCAAACTGTAAAACTAACGTGAATCAGCGGAATGACTATCACGTAAACGAGTATTTGTGTTGGCATATGGATCTGTTTACGTGCTGCACCGGCACAAGTGGATAGAATCCTTGATGGTTCGTTACCCTAATAGTGTCTCTCTGGTTGCCTGTGTATATTGCCAGACTACGACTCCATCTTGTTATCGAAGTATAATAAATATCGAAACGTATGGTTGGCGAAGCAAAGGATTCTGTCATTCGACAACAGTATATTTCGCGGTTTTTTTCTTTTTTAGCGTTTCTGATATTTTACTAGGAACGGAAGAATTTTTAGTACGATCGAGAGAGAGAAAGAGAGAGAGAGAGAGAGAGACTTTAATTATCGCGCGCACTTTCGAAACAGACTTTGGAAAATTATCCTCCCTGCCCAGTGTTATTTTCTTTCCGGTTGATAAATATTAATTGCGCGATCATTTCGAAAATACATATACATGAGCGATAAGCAAATGAAACTGTATCCTCTTACCGTCGCAAATCCTTTAATATTGTCCGCGACTAATTGGATAGTCGATAAAATTAATTAATATTCATGATCGCGTTAATCTTTAACCCTCCTCCCTCACCCCTCCCCCCTCCCCTCCCCTCCTCCTCCTCGCCGGAACAAACAAATTTCGTAACTGGTTTCGATCGCTAATTTTGATCTTTTGATAAAGACGTGCGTCTCTCGTTGACAAGTTGCACATCGTGTCTATCCCCTATCGGATCGATAATGTCGATTAAGAGTCGACCCGGTCGGTCGTTTGTTTCATTAACGTTGCAACAACGTTGAAACGTAAGTGTTTCTGGTAAGAGCCAGCGGAGGGTGGCGACAGCGGGCAAATTATCCGCAATCTGCGGCTTATACCAATTGAGTGCAGTAATAGCGTTGTTATGCATTTGATATAAAGCCCTAGTTTGGGCTTGCGAGTCCGTGTACGCTGTATCATACGTGTCCCATCCGCCTTGTACATTATCTACAAAGTGCGTGTGCGTTGCGCAGCCGATCGCACACGAACAATCCACCTGTGTAATCCGCCATTGTTGTTACATCGTACACGCGTACGCGCGTAATTATGCGGCAATTTGTCAAATAAAAACGACTAACCGCGAATATATGTCGCAACGAGGGAATTCCCGGCGATTCACGTTTCAGTGAACGTTCAATATTTATAGCAAAGGCGTAATAATTCATTGCGTTGAATTGCTTGGTTGAATCGTGGAATCAAGACAAGATCTTGGAACTGGACAAGAGTAATAATTATTCTATATGTATTATAATATATCCGTTCGTATAAATAGTTAATATAAAATTTATCAATATCGATATGAGACTTGACAGACTTTTGAAACCGGCAAGAAAGTGAATGAAAATATCTGGCGGACGACGGAAATTTTGTTGGGAGAATACCGGTTAAAGTATCGGTTGAAACTCTACCGTAGCTAAAGACGAATCCCGTTATTCATTTGAAAACACGTTTAAAATATTTCGCATTGAAAACTCTCGTCAGTCGCGTAAAATTTTAATTAAACGGCAAGCGCGACCATGGAATTTTTCTCCCCCTTTATGCGCGCAGAAATACGTGTAAACAAGTTGCATTGTGTAAGTTACGCTTCCCTGAAACCGAACGAATAAATTTTTCACTGTTCGTCAAGAATAACAACACAGCGTCCGAAGCATTAAAGTGTAGCAATAACATTATCGACGCGGTTGTTACATCACGGCAGATTTTCATCCGAAGACGAAGTCGTTTCTCTAATTTGTCACCCCAGATCCAGAATCTTCCCTAACAGAGTTTCCGAGTCGCCAGATTTTTGACGAACGTGGTCGTTTATTTTTCTTTCGCCATCCGTGTCTTTTCATCGAAGAGCTGCCGCGGCAATTTCTTTCTTTTTTTTTTTTCTTTTCCCAGTTCAAATTGAAAGGATCGTCGCTCGTGCACGTGTGAGAAAATTGGCATCGCGCGTGCATCGGACGCTACACCGAAAACGTTTAAAATGGCGGAAACCGCGGAAGCGTTCGGCACGCACCTGTCGAAACAGACGAATGTCTTTCAACCTGACGTAGAAGCGGGTTCGCCTCGCTGTTATTCACGCCGGTGTAATTTATCTTTTTTACCGGGCTATTGGCGAGAACCGTTTCTCGGCCACTTTGTCCCCGTTTGTGTGATATATACGTTTGCATCGTTCGGTTGACGCTTAGATACGCGTGACTCTTTCGATTTGCCGCGAGTTAATCTGCCGCGCTTGCTTCGAAGATTCTACGCGAAATCGCGTGAACGTGAGGCAGAGTTCGAGACAAGAGGAAACGTTGGAAACTCGAGTACTCGATCGAGTTTGAATATACACAAGGAGATTTGGAAGATTTTTCCAACTCGGATATATTCTGGAATCTTGGGAAATTCAACGACCACTTTGGCGGAAATTCAGAAATTTCGAGGAAATTTTGAAACTCGAGGATTCAGAAACTTGGAAGGGCGTTTGGGAACATTTGAACTTCAAAGTTCGAAATATTTCTCACAACACTCGCAACGTTCAACGAAAATTGAAAAACGCAAAGCGTCATCACCATCAATCTTTCCGTCATTTCGACTTCCTTCGCTGTTCGTCCGTTGTCTCTTGTTTGCACACTCGTTTCTGGCGCGGCGAGGAGTTATAAGAATATTTGTCGATGGGCCGTCACTGGCTGAAAAACGTGCCAGCGCTTGCTTCTCCTCGCGTGTTGTTACGAGCGAGTGAAAGAAAAAAAGAAGTGGGGAAAAAAAGAGAAATTGGTCGGACATTGGAGGGCGACATTCTTGGGAAAGTCTGTTTGCTTAGGATGCGACCGAAAAACTGGCCGCTAAAAGCCAGCACGACTCCTCGAAACACTGGCAGGCGACGTTACGACGTTGGCAAACGTCGAGTTAATGCGTCGCGGCTGCCACGAGTGTCAATATTTTCATTATTTCGCCGGGACGGGGGCAGGAACCTGCACTCCGTATATCGCGACTGGAAGAAGCTTTCGAAAAAAACTTGTGCTGATTTCTTTCTTTCTTTTCATTTTTTGTTTTTTTTCTTTTTTTTTTTTTTTGGAGAAACCTTCCTGTTCCCAGCGGAAAAAAATAGGGAGTGCCTTCTTTCGCGGCTATTTTTCTTTCGTCGGAAGAGGAGGAAGAGGATTGCCAGTGATATCCGAGTTGACATAAAGTTTGGGCTAAATGGTCGAGAGTGACGTGAAGGAGGAGACGTGTGGTTTCTCGGTGCCTCTTCAGCCCTTTGGAAAGCGAAATTGGAACGATCGGAAATTAAAGTGTTCAAGCGTCGTGAGGTGAAGAGATCGAAATTGAAAATCAGAAGATCGCGAAACTGTCAATTCGATGACGAAAATTGCAATTGCTCGTGAATTAAATTAAGTTAAAAATCGGATACTATAAAGACAAAAAATCAAAACTAGGAAATTGAAAGACTGGAAGATCGAAAGATCTGCAAGTCTGAAGGGGCATAAAGATTAGTATTGCACAGAAATCACTATGTATCATCACTATAAAAATCAGTAAAATTGCGAGATTACGACAGAGAGAGAGAGAGAGAGAGAGCAAACAAAGAGAGAGGTAGAGAGAATAATCCGGAGCAAGTTCTTCTCCTCGACGCGCCGGCAACTTTTCCAAGACAGCGTTCCCGCTACGTAAATCACTCTTATGCGAAATGCAAAGAACAGATTGTTCGGCGTGTCCCGCGCAGATAACACAGTTAGAGGGACATTTGTCAGGCGTGAATCGGTAACTCGGCAGATGCACGAATCGGACTGCTCCCTTTCAGTCTATTCCACTCACGTTGAGCAATATCGAGCCGGTAGTCGCTGACAGAAATAGAAAGTAGAGGAGCGCGAGAACGGATCCGCGACGATGTACGACGTGTAAAAAATTGTTTGTGTCGCAACGACGGTCGAGCTAATTCACGAAATTTGACTGAACAATTCGAGAAACCAAACCGAGACAAGTGCAGATCAATTTGTAACGACGGATAAATACGAATTTAATCGAACAGCCAATGTTAGTTCGATCGAACTGAAAAATATTGCAAATAAACGTGATTATCGAGTTACTTGCGACTTTGATTCTCCCCGCGAATATCGAACATAATCTACACGCGCTCCGTGATTTATATGTAACCACGGTCCAAATCACGTTGGTGTTTGCAATTTATGTTATAAGAATTGATTTTCCGATTTTGATTTTAGCGCGACCGAAAGTGAAAGTAGCCTATCGAAATTTATGCGCTTTACGCTTCGCTCCTGGCATATTATAATTCACATTATCCGTTGAAAGCTTCGTTTTCACATTCATCCAATCGGAAATACGTTGATTATTTCGTCTATGCACGTATTACATCGCTCTTCTCTCGCGTTTTGCAACGCGATTTACGCGGTGGAACCTGCTACTTCCCCGCTGCATTGAAAACGTTGCGTTGCGTCGCGTTGTTTCCACCGAGCAGGAGAAGCTTACGCTAATGAGCGAAAGTCTGCCGACTATTTATCTTGGCGTAATTCATCTCTCGTTTAACACGTTACCGTTCGTGTCGATGGGGAAACTCCGAGTCGCTGTACGCATGGATCATTATCTCGCCAACGAAAATTTCGTTCCGCTGCCGCGAATCGTGATCGTGCTATTTTTTAACCGATGATATCTTGCTTTCGAGCAACCTCACGGTTTCCGCAGCAAGCAGAATTCCTGTATGAATGCCGTGAGAAATTATTCGCAAGTTGTTCGAATCTATCGCTACTTCGCAAGTGATACGACTCTCATCACTCTTAGAAAATTTACGAATTTCGAATTTAGAGAATTCGGTGTAAACTTTTGAAAAATGTCGAATACAAAACGACAGAATTATTTTTCTTAGAACCGCCGCGGATTCTACAATGATTCTTGTATGAAATTAATTAATTTCATCGATTGCTCGAACAAAAAATCGAACAAATTCACTTCTTCTTCGGACGTTTGCGAGAGCGATTGATATTATATTCGTTTGTCGTAACGAAAGTCCATGGAGCCGGCGGAAAGCTGCCGACAGAGAATAATGCATTTAAATGTAAAAATAACTTGCCACTGTGTACGCACGCAGTTTTACGATCCAGCTCTAAGAAGATACGTGGTTCGCGTGGAATATAAAATCCACGCAGAGAGTCGTACATTTTTCTTCCTTTAATCCCGCATTTCGTGTTTTCTCCCCACCCCCTCTCCGCGCTTATCCCTCCTCTCTTTCCTCTTCTTTCCTTTTTTTTCCTTTGTTTTCGACGAAAGATGGAAATGAACGTAATAAATGTCCGGAGGCCTTGCAAGAAAAACACCATGGGAATATTATGTGTTTCTTCTTCTTCTTCTTTTTTCTTTTCTTTTAAGAAAGATTTTATTTCTGCTCGAATCGCGCGGGGCTGTGTACGATAAATTACAGACGAGGCGAAACCACGATCGTTGACGTGGATAAATAAATTTGAGAACGCGATCACTTCGAAGAAAATTCTATAAATTGAAACACCGAGAGTCTCCACCTTCGATTAACCCTTCGAGAAATTCATTTCAATCGTACTACGATCATTCGAAGTTTGAAATACGTGGTGAAACATTTGTAATCGGCCTTGGCAACGGTATAATCCGCGCCGCGAACAGCCTAATTCACGGTCCCACTTTTCTCCCCCCTCCCCTCCCATCCAATTACAAAGTTGTCAACGCTCTGAGAGACGCTTTAATTTTCGTTCGGTCCATTTCGGCTGTTCGCCGAAGAGCGGATGGTTTCGTTCGGTTAATTAACAGTAATTAATTTTATCATTGATCCCGTTGGTCACGTTGTCACGTATTACAGCGAAGCTTCAACTACGACGAGTCCTCCGTAGATTTTCTCTTCGTGTGTTGGAACAGCTCGTGTGCAGGATTTATGACGCTTGATTAGCGAACGTGGCGCTACTTCGCGATGGATGCTCGCGATTTCACCGTATCATACGGCAAAATAAAGGTCACTCCTCTCTCTCTCTCTCGCACTCTCTCTCTTCGCTGACAGAAACACAACGACTACGAACGTGTATTACTCGCGAAAATAATTAGCCGCGACAGATTGAAAAATAACTCGTGCGTAAACGTAGACGCACTTTTGCTCAGAAGCTTGGAACATTTTGTCGACTTTTAAGCTTCATTCACTGGCTCGAGCCTTATTAGGAGACGCAAAAGGCGTTTAGGCGTTAGTTTGCTGAATTTTGAAATTTCCCATTTCGAGAAATGGCGAGAGCGAAATGAGAAGAGCCCTGTAAAACGCCTTGGCGAGCCTTGCTGATTCGAATTCAGTCACAGTGCTGAAATATCGAATTGAAATTCACACGGGTGCACGGGAAAAGTGCCCGTTGATATCCCCTTTGGTTTCGCATTGGTCTCGCATCAACGACGGAATTAGTTGCCGGAATAATGAATCGTTCGGTCGTATTGATTACAGCAGAGACTTGTTGAAGGCATTTCACAAAGCTCCGGCTGCCACGAAGCGGCTTGGCGCGGCAGCCAACCCCGCGCGCCATCGTTTGCTATCGGTGTGGATGTTGCAGACTACGGCGGCGCCTAATTTAATCACTAAGTAATTGTATAATATCCAATTTGTAATGTAGACTGCGTACCGCTCTGTTCCAAACAGCCAAGCCACTTCGGCGTGCATTTAAGCGTTTGCAAGCTGTGCAAGCCCCAATTATTAGAAAGAGAGAGAGAGAGAGAGAGATGCGTGCGGCGATATCTTTCGCGAAATTCCAGTTTCGCGACACCAGCGCGCGTCGAAATGAAAATTTTCATACATCGAAATTTCCTGTTTCGAAGAAGAAAAAAAAAGAAGAGAAAACAGAAAGAAATGGAAACCAACGTTATATGAAAATATCTCGAAAATGTCTTGAATTACGTAAGCCGTAAGCGTGATTAAATTCGAAAGGCAAATTTCAACTTTTCTTGCAACTTCCAAGTGCCGAAACTTCGAAATCAATTGTTTCCAGTGATTGAAAAATACATATACACAAGAACAGGTAGAATGTAGACTCGAGTTGAAATTTTCGACCAGATAATTCGCTTCGTAAGGGAAAATGGATTCTGAGATCTGGAGAATCTCGTTCGAGCAGGCTCGATAAGGAAAATTTTAAATAGAAGCACCTCTGCTTTGTCGCGAAAATTGACGAGGCGGCGGCGTTCCCAAGCGAAGGGAAGTTTAAAATCGCGCCATTTACCCGAGTTCACGTTCAAAATGCCTCCTGCCTATCACAACTCGAACGTATGTGTACACGTGATGAATAAATGACGCCAAGTGTTTGAAGTAACACAGCGAACACAACTGAACCGTGCATTCTCCGACGTGCGTTTTATTGCTTGCTCGCTTCGGAATTTCTTCTCGCAACGTTCCACGAGCAACGACTACGGAAATGATACGTTCTCCGTGCTCGTTTTTAATATCAATAAAGGTGTATTACACGCGAGGGTAATGACGAAACGTTTGAAACCGAAACGCTCGACAATGAGCAAGCCTCGAGCAGGCTAGTCAAGGTTAAATCCAAATTTGCAAATTTCATTTCGCATCCAATTGCCCAAATTGTCGGACACATTTGTCCTTCGAAGTTGCCATAAATACAGAAAGAATTCAATTGCAAATTAAGCGAGTTAATTTCAATTGTTGGAAGAATTTAAATTTCAAATCTCTTTGAAAGACAGAGCGTTCGTCCGAAATTCGTCAGGAATCGGTTGCTTGGTTGGATCGTTCTCGATCGATGTTCCTACGGCTGAAAAGTGAAAAAAAAAAAAAATGAGCGGCTTTAACGCCCTTAAAGCCTGTCACATAGAATATGTCTGATTTCATTTCTGTAAGGAAATAAAACTCGACACCCTTTCATGTATGTTTGCTTTATTTTTATTCCTGTTAATTTTTCATGGACAGAATTGGTTGGTGATAACTATGATTTTATTAACTCCTTAACATATAATGACGTCTGGGAGACGTCATACGTTTCCTAAGGACTATGAATTATTAATTTGTTCTTTCATCATTTTTTATTAATTTTCTCTACAAGTATTGCGTTCATGGCATTTCTCAGTACAAGTATAAGAGTTTAAAAGTTATCTGTTGTCAACATCTATTTGTTTACACAAATGTTAAAAAATGAAAAATATATATCATTTTTTGGTTATATCGAATTTCATTTAATTCGTATGTTAAGAGGTTAACTACTTTTATTTTCCTCACAATCCCGATTGCCCATCATCTGTGTCTCGACAACCTTAACACCTCACTCCTTTATAGCATCTACAATCGATGACACATCGCTCGTAAACTTATCTCTCTCCTTAATCACGTGACACTCCCCTCCTCCAAGTTCCTGGTCGATAGCGTGACGCGTTTTCGTTGCACATTTCGTTACATTTTTTGCCCAAACACCCCCGGTAAAACATATTCTATGTTAAAAAAAAAACGCTCGAATTTGCAAAAAGCGCGGAAAAAACTCCGAGCTCTTCGTTTGCCAACGATTCGATCCGATCTTTAAGATTCACCGTCGATGGAGAAGCGGACGTAGCCGACGCGAGCCGTGGCCCTCTCGTCACGTTGCTGGCGTGACAAATTTTTTAACGCGCGCGAAAAGTGAGTCGCGATGTTTAATTTCGTTTGAAGCCCCGGCACCGACGTGCTCGGCGATTCGTCACCCGACGTATCCACGCTCGGGAAATTTATCGAGTCCAATTTCGCCGAGCTTTTTCCTCCCCTTCCCCCACTGCGAGACATTTGAACGCGTAGCTCGATAGATCGTTTCGTAGGAATGATCGAGGCTGTTTCAAAGATATTCTCACGTCAATCTCAAATAAGGTTGCTTCTATAAACGCGTAAAAATCCACTTAACTCGCGGATACTTTGCCCGTACGAACTTTGTCGTACAAAACGCGTACGTTCGCAAGCCACTTGTACTTGTCACTGTAAATGGATAATTAAAACGATCGCCAATTATTAATCAGGCGGTAGTCGGTATTCATTTTGCAGCGACGAGCACACGCTCTCTCGGAAAGGACGGATATATCGCGGAAATATGGAAGAGTCAGGAAACAATTCGCCCGATAAAGCAAACTGCAATAAGATTTATCCTTGATAAAACAAATGAAATTTTGATAAAGTACACACAGTTACCGGCGAGTATAAGAGGATTAATGGAAACGAATTAACTGTTCTGTATACATTGTTCTCCCGAAAAGTTGGTATTTGAAATGGAACCATCGTCCATTGAACCATAAATATCGAAAAAAAAGGGGGAAAAAGAAATGGAAAACTCGCACGGAAAGCGGATGAATGTGCAACACATTCGCATTTCGGTTTATTTAAAAAAAAAAAAAGAAAAAAAAACCGCATTGCAATTGCCACGAAAGATTAAAAGTATCCACTTTATTTACCTTGTGTGTGCTTCGAAATCAATCGATTTATTGGCTACGAACAACAGATTCGAACTTTCTCCTCTCTTTTTTTTCCCTCACTCTTTGCGTTATGGAAATCGATCTGAGACGAAGAAACGATCGAAATGAGAAATATTTTTTCGATGAAGAAATAATTCGGCAAGTCGATTAATGAACGTCCATGGAATTGGGACAAGCTGTAAGCGTATCTTACCTAGCTTTAATTTGCTTTTTCGCATTCTACATTTGTATGAAAAACAAAAATGAACAATTATAGTGAAGAATAAATGAAGAAAATGTAGTTCAAATCAGATTAAATAAATAAATAAATTCAATAGCGGTTCACGATACTGTAATTCGGATATTCGAAAAAGTGAAGAAGTACTGACAATTTTGAATTTTCAGCTCGATTTACAAGTGCGTGTTTTCAATCACGAGTAATCGAAATTATTCGTCACGAGCTGCCTGCTGTTCAATATAAAACAAAAGAAACGACATCGAGTCAAACGAAAGTCGAAAGTGTCATCTCTCGCAGCCTTATTGCGCGGGATAATTTCAGAGACGCGGCGAATATTTCGGGTCGGTTCGAGGACTGCTTTCTACGTTTCCTCCATCATTGAGGCCATTAGAAACGCTCGCCGACTGGGTGGCCGATTTTTACCATCTTCATCGTTTTCGCCTGGCGTTTTCTGCGCGTCCGAAAATAGCTCGTGCCGCTTTCTGTGCGAACGCGTAACCCAACGGGTTACTACTACAGTTGGAAGTCCTCCGAGAGACTTGGCTGGCATTTCCGTTTCCGGCGCGCTCACGTTCCCGGTGGTCTGTCACGTCGAAATTATCGGTGTTATTGACAAATCCGTGCGCTCGTCAGCCCGATTCACGGCCAACGATACACACCGTCCGCGCCGTCCGCATTCCGTATTCCGTCATCGTGCGTCTTCGACCAACGATATCCGAGAATTACGCCGTGTAAAAGTTGCGTGTGTACGCTCCGCGGCGTGAAAAGACTTCTTATTACATATAGATGGGTCTCCCTTTCGCGTTGAAAAGTCCTCTCTCAGACTACACCGGTTCGCGCGCCAGACGATCCCGCCGCGAGATTTCGTTGCATTTGGCGCGAACGTCGCACCGAAGAGGAACGAAAGAGATCTCGAGACACCGACCACCGATGCCCTAAAAATCTCGAAAACTTTCCAACGAAGGAATCTCGAAACTTTGGAATTTCGAGACCAGCAGGCCACCGGGATACCTTAGACATCTTAAAACCTCGCGAGATATCGCGAGATATTCCAAGACCTTGTAATTTTCGGACCGCGAGCTTGAATCTTTACTTAGAATCTCGAGAGCGCGAAAGAAAGAAAACCTCCGTCCCTCGTTCCACGATCAAAGGCTCGCTCGGATCGACGTTCCTCGCGCGAGCTTAACAATACTCGTTAAACGTAACAAATCGCGAGTTGACGCGAGCTCGCCGCTGCGGGGCAAATCGACGCATCCGTCACGTGTTGGATGTTGACGGATCGTTCGATCGGCCATTGCCGAGGCAAGAGCTGCGAAGAACAGGATGGCCTCGCCACTCCATCTGTGCTGTGATACCGCCACCCCTGCGGGTAGCTCCGGAGGAACGTGATGTTTTCGCGCGAGGGTGGGCTGTTTTGTTATTTATGGTTGCATTACCGAAAGCGGCGGTAAGGACAGTAAACGCGTGAGAGATGCCGCGTGCGCGGTTAAAGTATGTATAAAGTGGAGCGAAGCACATTTTTACGATGCCACGCTGAGTTTAATCCGCTGGCGACGATCGATTTCATCAGCTCACCCTTTCTCCAGCCCATCCCTCTTTCACGCGCGTTGCTCACACGCTGAATCACGAAACCTGCTGCACGCCTTGCCCCGTTCCCCGACCCGTTCTCCTTCGACCCGGGAATTTATCTTTACGACGCCGGGTTGCGAGAAACCCGTTCGCGCAGCGACGAGACTTTACGGGTGTGAACCTTTTAAAATTTATACGAATGAGCCCGGCGAGTAAAGTAACCGGCTACGTGAAGGAGAACTTCAACTTCTGCTTCGTCTTCCTCTCAGCCGAAAGGATACTGCGTCGCTACTGTTCGCGAGTATTTCGACACGTTTCGAATGTATACTTCGTAATTTCGAACGGAGATGTGCGAATACTCTAGTCACAGAGAATCATCGACGAAAACGATAAACAAGAGTTAATCGAAAGAATGAAGATTTATCCCGAGTTAGCTACGCATCGTCTTCCACTTTCTATTTCAACAAATTCATCTGCATCAATAAATACGAAACATTCTTTTTAAAAAGGATCGCGTCTTTCTTAAAAGAAGGAAATCACTCGTTCGGAACTAAGGAAAAAACGTTGATTGGAAACAAATTGTTCACGGTTCGTTCTTACAAGCCTACGTGCTTACAAGCGTGTCATACTCGCGAAACAAAACCTCGCCCGTTGTTTAATCACTTTATAACCATTCACGATTATCCTTGCCCGCGGCCAAACGTTAATAAATGTTAATGAGGACGCTCGCATAAATTTCCCTAATTCCCGGCGGGAAGTTTAAACGAGAAAGAAAGTAGCGTGTAATTAAACAGCGGCGATCGACACTCGAATCTTGTGTAAATTGAAGATTCTTTTAATTAAGGCCACGCCTGTACAGCTTTTCCCACCCTCGTCAACCGTTGTCGGGCTTGTTTTCCATGATGTTTGGCAACTCTCGGCCCACCCTGATGCTGCTACTGCCGGGGAACTTCGATCGTGATCTTAAGGGACAGTTTGCCTCGCGTCTCGCGTTCGTTTTAATTAAATTTTCGCCGAGAGATTGCCCTTTTCGATTCTTCTCCCCTCTTTCCTTTTCTTTTTTTTTGAAGTCGTTATTTATTCCCGAATGTACGAGCAGAGCAATCAAAATTTATGGCAAATCATTGGCGAATTTTCCAATTGTCAAATAACGCAGCTTTCCTACGAGAATTAATTCTTCTTAGTCTCGTGACCCGTACTTTCGTTACATCAATCGACGAATTGTTTGAATATTCGTTCCATTATTCGTTCAATTTTGATCTCCACGAATTTTAACTTCATCTCGATCCAAGGGAGAAAGGAGGATTTGAGTAGCAAGTTGGAAGTAAAAAGCTCGCGGTTATCGCGAACGATTTGAAAGGCACGTAGCAGCCGCGCGATCGAGCAACGAGCACAACCAACGTCGGCGGTGGCCCGAGGTTCGAAAAACGTGAAACGAAACGCTGTTCCACGAAATCCAGTGAAACACGATATTATTCGCGGGGGCGAGTTACACGAGAAGGATACGATTTCGAAGTAGAAACTGCAGCGGGTAACCCCTTCAGGGATAAGGACACATGTTCTCAAGTGTTTTTGCGCTCTGCTGCCTCTGTCGAGTGAAGAGAGAGAGAGAGAGAGAGAGGGAGGGAGAGTGGTCGATAACGCGCCGGGTCGTTGGAATAATAAACTCGATCGTTTTCACCCTTGTCGGAACATCCGGTCACGCAGTTGTACCGTTAGAGTGCTTTAAGGTGGCGTGGCTTTCGATTATAAGCCGGTCACGTTTCGAAAAGAAAGCTCCGTACAAACATCAGCCTCGCACCCACGCTGACGGATACATACACTCGGTGTGTCAACGTGTGTGACGTGACGAGCTACTTTCTCACAGAGCCCAGCCCGCCTTACGTCTTTACCTTATCCCGGACGTGTATTTGCTCTGGATCAAGATTGAAAAGCCAAAAACCACCGTGTCTACAGGCTCCCGAAATTGTCTGGAGATGGTGTCTCTCCAGGATTTGAGGGATACGATTCGCAGACGGTAGTACGGAATAAAGTATCGTCGACAGAATGTTCGAAAGAATTTTTCACTTTTGTGAGAATCCTACGAACTTGGATTTGTAATAATTAGACCGTGAAGATCTTTATGATCTTTCTTCGTCGAGGGGAATACATTTGTAAATCGTAATTAGGAAAATTTAACATTGATTATTGATCGAATTTTTATGAGCAAAAGCAGAGAAAAAATCGTAAAAGTGAAATTTATATATATATATGTACATATACGTTCTAGTTTCGAAGAGTTTTGGCCGCAGCTAGGCAGGCTGTTATTACCGGGCCATTGCATTTTACGACAACGATCGATAGGAAATATACACGTACGTTTACACACATGTACGCGTGTATGTACGTGAATGTATTTGAAACGCACTACTGATTGGCATTTTAAATTTCTCAGTCCATTTGGTATCTGGCTGCAGCCAGGAGAGTTTGCAACGCAAAAGTGTATTTTCACCTTTACAGCTGTCTGCTTTTTGCATGCACGCACCACTTCTCCCCAATGCGTCGTTAGACCGCCTCGATCGAAAGTTCTTCCTTCGTGAAAACACGTTTCTGAATCCGCGCGGTATTTTTCGGCATTTTCGATTGAAATCCTTTGACAGGATGCGAGAATTTAGCGCGAGGCTTGTGTCAAAGAACGAAGGTGACTTTACAATATCTACCGAGAGATCGATGGAAATGTGAACATGCTCCTGCGCAAATCACGAATCTAGCCGATAGTTCTAAATGTCCAAGTCAATATATTGCAATTAATATTTCTAGATTTCACGACACGCTCGCGTTAAATATTTGACATTGTAATATCTTCGTACCTCTTGAACATATGTTTCTGCGTGTCTCTGCCTCGATGTCGTTTGATACTGCGATCTTGAACGAGTGGCTGTTGTTTTGATGAAACTCGTGTTGACTCCTTGCTGGTCGTCGTTGAAATGCGTCGCAAAATGAAAATTTTCGATAACGTATGTTTACCGTGTGTTTACCTTTCGCGAAGAGTATCTCGCAAATAATAAGCGAGATCGAACGTCCCCGCCGATTCGACGAAAACATGCTCGCGCAATACATTTGCGCCTATGATTCTTAGAAAATTTTCTATCTTTCTATCTCAGCTGTTACGCATTGCGTTGATTAAACGAATTATTCTTTGTACGTCATGATTTATTGAATCATTATTGAATTTCGCGTAATTAAAACTCGACTAATCGAGAAGATTCATTTCGTTGTGGAATGCACGAATTCTTTTAGCGTAAAATATAATTCTTGAATTATTTCAACAATTGAATCGGGAGATTTCTAAGGAATCATAAAAGTGCGCGTTACAAAGTATATACTTAAAATACTTTCGCTCAAAGTATATAAAACAATTCTCTAATTTCTTTTAATTCGTCCAAGAAAAAATCCAAAGTACGTGAAACAATTTTCTCGTTGCAGTTTGTTAATTATATTCTCTGAACGTATAAAAAAATTCTCGATAAATAAATACATAAAATAATTCTTTTATATTCTCTAAATGTATAAAATAATTTTTTTTTGCACTCTTCAAAGATGTAAAAAAGAAAAGAAAATCCTCGATGCGTAAATGTAACATGTATAAGAAATTCTTTCTCGTACGCACGTGTGAAAAATTCACGAAATTATATGAAAGAAATTCCGCTAATAATAAGAATCGTCGCAGGCATCCTCGCAGGACCTTGTTGTGGAGAAAAACTACATACTCCCTTCTTACATACGCTGTCTACCTTGTCCCTTAGCCCTCCCTCTCCCCCTGGTCGTGATTCTATCTTAATGTTTGCGCAAAGCAAATCCCCTGAAACCTTTGCGTCATCTTTCGCATCGGAAATCCATGACAGTGGCGGCGGTGTCCGCGTGTTTATGCAAAACGGTTTCGCGGAATGGCTCACTCGAGCCCGCGCTCCGGCACGGGAAAGAAAAACGATAGGAAAAACCGAGGAATACCGATGAATACCGTGGAAGAAACGCGAAACGAAGAAGGAAGAAGGAAGAAGGAGAGAGGAGCACGCTCGATACTGCTTGCCGAGACATCGGGCTCCATTAGCGAGATATCCAGCCGAGTTAGAAGGAAAATCGTTAAACATCCACGCGGAGGCTCTCCCGAGTATCGAGGATCGGTAACACGTCCCTCCGCTGTTTTACGTGACCAGTTCTACGCGAATTTTACCGCGTTCGCGTCATATTCCTTGTTTAGGGAAATCGAAGCGCCGTTTCGTTTGCGTTACGACCGGACTGATTTTTACGAGAATTCATATCCTTTATTGCGGGAATGGAGTAGTTGAATGGAGATTTGTTCGGTACATTGGACATTAATGTAAGTAATTCTCAAGAAACTTCCACCTGCTTTTACCGATTTCAAGGATTAACGTTCGATTTTCGAGAAACAGATTCACTTTGGTAAATTCATTGATCGCACTCAGGTGACGAAATAATAAATTCCGAAATACACCTCGAAAATAGCGTTTACCGCGTCGTCGTCGTTTTCCTGGGATTTATCGAATACATCGATACGACTGCCGAGGAAGTTTAACAAATTCGCTGCGACAAGTTCGAGGGAAAATGTCTGGGGGGGAGGGGGAAATTTTCAACGTTTCACGAATGACGAGGCGACAGATACGAGACGAAGAATCCACGTGTGATGAAAGGTAATAAAAGAGAGGGAGGAACGTCGCACCTCGGCCAGCACGCACGCTGTTTGACGATACATTATTTAAATCAGCGCCACGCTTGTTTGTCATCTCTGTGTGCAACATGTAAATACAGCGGCTGCCAGCAGTGTTGGACAGGGGGAGACGAAAACAGAAGCGGTGGCGTGTGCCAGCACCGGCTCTGTCGCGACGATGATGGCGGGCTGCGGTTCGTGGCTGTGCTCTATCATCTCGCAAACTCGATTCAAGCCCGCTTCCCTGTCGAACGTAACGCGTAACGTTGCCGAAAATTCGCCAACGTTCGACCATCAACGTTGCACGATGATCGGCCGTTACCGATAAAAAATGTCGCCCGCGTTTGACGTGTTATTTATTCGCCGGATCTATCCACCGGGATGCGTCGCGTTTCCTCGCGTTTCACGTCTCCGCGGCGTGAATTCGAATCAACCGTTTAGCGAAGCAACAGCTAGTCTAATAAAAAAAAAAAAAAGAAAAATGTAGAAATTAATACTATACTCGCGCAACACTGAACTCTCGAGAATCTGGTCTAACTTTCATTCCCATCGAGAATTTCAAACCTTGGCGGCGTCGAGCTCCAAAAAGGAGATTCTTCTCGAAAGAAGGGAATCCCTGAATATGTGAAAAGATTCGAAAGAATTTCAAGTCTGAAGGGTCTGGATATTGAATACTAAACTGGAAAGTCATCAATTACTAATACCTCGGGGGGAAAGAGTGAGTCGTCGCGGAAAGTTCGACGAACAATAACGAGGAGGAGAGCCGAGTGCAGAGCCGCGCGTGCACTATAGTTATCATTCCTGCAGTTTTCCATATAGAGGGCGGATACACACGGGCGGTGGGATGCTGTAAAATTGGCCAGGCAAACGGAAGATGAAAGCAGGCGGTAACAATGCGGTTTCCTGAGCCAACATGGGGTGATAGGAGATGAGAGGGACGAGAGTCGAGTGAGGAGGCCTGTCGGCAAAAAGAATAAGGGACCGGAGCAGCCATTGGGGAGGGAAATTAATATGAAGTAGTGTCATTGTCTCTGGTTTCGCACCGCCCTCCCCCTCCCCCTCACCCCCAATGCCGGCCGACCGGCGAGGAATTGTGGTCTTCGTCCACGACTCGGCAAGTCGGAAGGGCTCGAAGATAACCGTGGATAATGACTTTTTGATTACAAGACTCGTCGTCCGCCAGCGGCCATCGCCCGGAACGCGGGCAGAGAGGGCGGCGGGGGAGGAAGATGAAATAGGTTATGGTTATGGCGCATCGACAGCCGGATCATTCGCGTTTTCAATCATGAACGTTCTATTTGTTTCTTGCCCTTTCCTTCACCTTTTTTATCGAACGGCCAGTCAGATTTTACGCGGGACATCGAGTTTTGCAAATTCGATGTTATATAAATTCCATACTCTGATCAATTTCATTCTGCTCCTTCTTCCATTTCGCTCTAATTTGTTGCTCGTTGTTTCACGAGGTAACTTCGGTGAAACTTTTCGCCACTGTTTCTCGCAAATTGAAGATTAATTATTACACCATTAAGTAATGAAATTAACAAATCTACGAAAAGTAAAGTTGATTGCGTGGCTTCTGAGAGAGAAATTACGCGAAATATGAGCAATTAGTTTACTCACCACTCGTTGCTCGACTATAATTATTCACGCCGTTATGACTCTTTTCTATACGTACCTGCAACAGAAATAAAGAAAAAAAAAAACGACGTTGTTAGAATTGAATAGATACATGAAAAGAAAATAGAATAATAGAAAAGACAATTCGCGTGTTCTCTGAATGATGATCAGCAGATTTCAAATCTGAACGCATAAACGCCGGTGCTTTCGTTCAAAGGAGAGAGAATTAGCCGGCGTTTTATTTAACAAAAATGTTACATGTACTTAATTCGCTAAATTTATTGCTCAATTTCCACTAATGGCACAGTCTTTCCACGTGTTAATATTCCCTCGCGGCGCTGGATATTAGGAAATAAATTAAGAGACGAAATAAATGTTAAATTTAAATTCTCTTACACAATGTAAGAGTCCCATAAGTGGGAGAAACATCGAGAAATTAAATTATCCCTGAAACGCTTCATTTGAGACTAACGAATGTTTATGAAAATTCACATTTTTATAGATACAACTTTATTTCTAACATCGAAACTTTTAGAATTCGTCGTCACATATATATTCTCCAACTGCGCGACTCAAATTTACATTTTACGTATTTTTGATAGAAATTTACAGAACACGGATTTAAAAATCTCCAATTTATAACAACATCCAGGGGACGATAAAATGGAAGAAATTCCGAATTTATCGAGGGTGTAACGCTGGTTTCTCCTTCCGAAAGAAATATCTCTCAACGCCGTGGATTATACGTGAAGCGTCGTAGGTCGAAGGAATTTCGAAAGAAACGTCGCGGATCTTTCTAAAGCTGCAGAGCAGGGGAGGAAGCAATGGAATTGTATCGGGGTGATAAATAACCCAGAACAATACGATACATCGCGGCATATCGACTTCAAGCCTATAGTGAACACGCACACAACCCATAAAGCGAGATGATCTGCTTTCTCCTGTGCTTTCTTTAAAGCAACTCTCCTCGAGATCTATGTTCGATCCAGCGACGCGAAAGCTATCTGTGATTTCCGCGAAATATTGTTTTCATGAAATAGTGGAGATAGGATGCTATTATGGATTCTCTGTAGCTGTTTCGTTCGAATCGATTCCAGGATTCCGACGTACGCAGTATGTAAGTAATAAAGCAAAATCTAGCAGATCAAAAACTAGTCGGCCGTATAAGTGCTTTTTAAATTATATTCGCGAAAATAATCCGCTATTTGATAAACGTGACAAGTATCGATCCACACAAGCAGGTTCACAATAATCTGTGATTTAAATCTTGATCAACTTATTTTTCCATATATCTGCAACATTTGGAATTTATTCCCTTCATCGATGCTCCGCTCTGAGCAATCGAGAAATCGAATCCATTGAACTGCCAATTGAATCCAATCTGAAATTCGTCGATCTTCGCAATCCATCACACCTCACGTCCCTTAGAATCACAATTAATCTGAATCGATCAAATAATTTCCATCTCGTCACTAACATCGTCACAAACTTTGTCCGCCATTGACGGTGTACAGCGCCTTCTGTCGACGGCGTCGGTGAAACAGAGGTTCATTACGCGCGTGAGACTTGTCGTCGGATTTAGAGAGCACAGCTGGTTAAGTAAAGAAAAAGGAGCGGAGTCGGCTGAGCTTATTGTGTTGTACCGACGAATTAAAAAGGTAAAACACCTGACGCGCAATGTTCGCCCGCCTCCGCCGCGCTGTCGCTTGTTTCGATCCTTTTGATTCTTTTATTTATACATTTTAAATGTGTTTTTCCTCTCTGTCCCCCGTCGAGCGCTCGCACGCCTACTTACAATTACGCTCGACATTCATTTCTTTTCCCGTTCGTCAACGGCAACGCCGACTGGAAAGGCAGGTAGACGTCAGTCAAAGTGCATATTAACGTTGCACCGACGAACACGGGGAAAAGAGAGGAGGCAAGAGGGAAAAGGTAAGTCACGCCGGTGGCCTACCTGAAAGGTAATTTCATTTCTGGCACGATGGACATCAACGAGTCCGTTTCCAGCGTGCCAGAAAATACGTACCGCCTTAAAAATTCATCGCGACACCTAGCTACCGTCCCTTGCAACGTGTGGCCGAGGAAACTTTACACGCGCTCGGAATTAATCGTTATTACCGATTCCGATTTCACCTTCTTCTTTTTTTTTTTTTTAACTAACACGATTTTTAGTCGAAGAAATTTGTTTTTATTTTGTCTCTCTCTCTCTCTCTCTTTCTCGCACTTGAATATAAAATTTTAAGCTGCATTTATTTTATGAACATTTATGAACGAACTTTTGTACAGGTGAAACTTTTACGAACAAGTGGAATTTGAACGTAAGTTTGCTTACGTTGGGTATATTTCACATTTTTGCTCGTTAAATGCCGTTTAGATTCTTCGTAATTATTGAACTACGAAAGAGTTCAATAAACACCTAATCGGGCTACGTATAAAATGCATAAAACACCAGAATAGAGTGCCGCTTGTGAAACTTAGCGGATGAGTTAAATTTCTGATTTGAATCACTGGTTTTTAGTACCGCGCGTAAATATCCACGTTCCACGTAGTTGCTTGTAAAAATATTACAAGTCAACACGAAGCCAACAAAACTTTTGTATTCTCGTAAGAGTCCCGAATTCGTGACAATCAAATCATCCACTTAATATTCTCTCGATTTACCGAACAATTCGATTGTCTTCCACGGAAGTGGTTCAACGAATCGTGTTACCAAGTTTTAGCTTTCTCTGTGCTTGTTCCGCGAACAATCGATAAAGAGGAGCTTCTTCTTACTCTACTTTGCGCTCTTTCTCTCTCTTTCTCTCTCTCTCTTCCCGCACACGCAAGGTAAATTATTTTGCTGCGACTAATAATTTCGCTGGTGAAGAATGACGTAGCGATACAAAGAAACAGAAGTTAATGGCTAGCCTGATGAGAGAAGCTTTGATTTATTTTCATTTTATATTAGATCTTTTTCTCACTCTCTCTCTCTCTCTTTCTTTCCCTCTTTCTCTCTCTCTGAACCGGTTGGTGGCGAAACGAAACTTTATTACGTTCTCTCTGGTCAAATGCCGGGAGCACGCCATCATGAAGCCGACTCTATGATCTGTTGCTGGCAATTACTTTTCTTACGAGGTATGTGCTTCTTTCTCAGCCGTTTCTCTAGCTTCTCGCGCTCGCGTTTTTATTTCTCTGCTTCGCCCCGCTTTTTCTCAGATAGCGAAGCGAAACACATCCGCGATGAAAAATTTTCCATTTTCCCCGCGCTTTCTAAATTGTGCTCTCGAGTTTGCTTGTCATTTTCAACGTCTACTTCGAAAAGAGAAGAAATTCGTATGCCCCGTGTTATTATACCGAACAGCAGTTCTCCTTGAAATTTTTGAAATTTAAATTTAAATTATTTAAATTGAAATTATCCCAAATAAGGAGGAAATATCCCAGATCCGTGTTCGTGCGACGAACATCGACGAAATGCATACGTATTTCGAAGGAAATTACTTCGACGAAACGATGTCTGAAAGTGTTTTCCAAGCAAAAAAGAAACAGAAGAAAGCACGATAAACTAATCAGAAACACCTGGATTTTCGCTTGGCAGTGCGGTGCGCGATATCCATTTAAAACATTCGATGAAATTCGCGTTTTAATGCCACTGTTTACGGCTGGAATTCCCACGGAGTAACACGAGTAGTATTCTCGAACGAGTTTCGGTAAATTTTCCGTCTCGCTGGAATATCGCGGGATTTTTTTTCCTTTTTTTTCTTTCTCCTCTCTCTCTTTTTTTTTTTTGTATCAGCGCAGCGCTATAAATCACGAATCGCGTGAACGGTTCCTCTCGCGGCGCGGCGTGTAAACGCGGCGCGAAACAAAAATCGAGTAACGAGCGCGATCGCTCGCCGCGCCCGCAATCGTCTATAATAAGCTCAAATGTTATATCCCGGCGATGCCTGGCCTGCAGCTGCAGATACGTCGCCTGCGTTTATAGAAATGTGCAATGCACATCGGACGTATCCGGCCGATTGTCGACTATAAATATCGAGATTTATCTCGATTAACGTGCCACCACGCGCGCATGAGCACAAAGATCAGCCGCTCCTTCCATCGTTCCGCGAATAATTATACACAGTCTACTCTGCGTGTGTCTCGTGATATTCAATCGAGATATTTCGTTTCGTTAGATGCGCGACAACCGTACGTTTAATTCTGACGTTTCACTGCAGCGAGTTTTCTCGAAGCGAGTGAAAGAAATCCTGGCGCCAGCTAGCTTCTCGCACGTTAGTATTTATCACATATGAGCTACATTTCTTGGTACAAAGTACCACAAAACAAACAGTTTGAGCAATAAAACTGTACGGCGCGTCTGACCAACGCGTCCAGTTTCTACTGGCAAGGCACGAAGTGGAAGAAAACATTACAGTATAATTAAATTGACACTACAGCCGGTAGTTATTGTTGTAGAAATTACTATGCTTCACTGAATATCACAGAATGTTATGGAATGTTATACACGGAATGTTGTTGCTTTCAACCTTCAAAATATAATCTCTACGATATTATTTCACGAAACGTGGAAAACAACCGAAAAAACGATATCAGAAGAAATCATTCACGCGTGGAAATCATCCGTGGTATTCCCGCGATTCTCCAGGGAATCCGATGTCGCTGGGCAGCGGGACGGACATCACGTTTCGATCAAAGCTCGAATTTCTCCGAAACGATTCCATTAGTCAGACGGACGACGGTGGTATTGATTCGAGCCAATGATCTACAACGGCGAACAGAAAGCAACGTACGAAATCACCGTTCGGTCGGACTCGAAATTTGCATTCGATTTGGAAGGGAGGCGGGGAACGATGAACGACGGATCACCATTGAAAAACGACATCCGTCGTAGTTATTAGACATTCCCGGATAGGAATATCGCGTACCGTTTCGTTTTTTTTTCTCTTTTATTCTCTCTCTTTCTCTCTCGATCTCTCTCGTTTTGATCGACGTGGAGAGTCCGGACACGGACACGGACGTCGATCACCAGAGAAATTTTGGCTAAATTTAATTTTCTTTTTCGGCTCGGTACCTGGCTCGAAATCGAGTCACTCGTTTCTCTGTCGATGATTCGTCGATATTTCTACAATGGAATATTCCCCCGTACGGAATAATTGACTTTATGGGATTATCCGGCGGCTACGTTCTCCCCGATACGTGCGCGCGATGAGCAAAATAAATGCTCGGACGGCCGTTCCACGAATTCTACATGTATATATCGTTGTCGCTGGCTCGCGAATCTCCACCGATTTCAGAAAAAAAAAATCCTCTTCGTGTTCGTTCGCCTCCTGTGCGAACGTCGTCGTCGCGATATCCAACGGAATGGCGATCAAATACTAACGGGTGGGAGGAAGGAATCGCTCGTCAGATCGAATTCGAGACCGGGATAAAAAGTCGATAAACGAAGGGAGAATTTGGATCGTCAGTCTCGGTTCTCGGTTTTTGGAAATTTCGAAACATTCGTCCGAGGTAGACGAATTACTGTTACTCCAAAGACGGCCAACTTTAATTATTTTTATTAACGCGGACGAAATGTTCTCTCGATCTTTCTCTAATTCACTCTAATAACTTTTATATCGAACAAGCGAATAAATGGAAGGGAGATGGGATTATTCCGCGGAATAATTCGACGGATCCTGGCTTTTTATCTTCCAGGCCGGTACGATTTTGCCACTTTTCGCTAAATATCGTTGCTCCTTTTTCATTATTAACAAAACACCGATACGAGCATCGATAAAAAGAGCGAATATTAAAAATGAATGGAACGATATTTCGGTTTACACGGCGAAACTGAAACGTCGACCCGAATATAATAATGTAATAATAACGGCGCGGGATCGATATTCGACGGACTCGCGCAGCTCGCGATATTCCCTCGCAAATCGCGCGCGAATACGCGCTCGCCATTAATTCGCCAATGTGTAAAAGGGCGTCGCGATTGTCTGTCAAATTGCTCGTTATCGAATATTCAGACGTTAACTAATGATACGATTCACTAACTTCCGATGCTGATTAAAGGTTGATTAAGCGCAAACAATACGGGACACTTTGCCGCGTGATATGAATCAGGCTGCATTCTGCAAAGGTGTGCAACGCCTGCATCCCTCCTCCATCTCTCCACGGTATACAACGCCAGGTGAAATTACGCGAAATTTAACGCGATAATCATTCCGTTCCTTTTCGAATCGGCAGCTTAAATCGGTAGCTGTTCGCGTCTGTCGGTTTTGAAACTGATTAACGCGGCGCACAAGTATTATTTTCGAGTAGTCGGTAAACATCCGTGCACCGTGTTTCCGTTTGTTTTATTCCGATATTTCGTTGATTATACGCGTGCCGCGTGGCAATCAAACAGATGCGAATTGTAAATTTCGGTGAAGTGACCGGCCGCTCTGGCCGAAGCTGTTCAAAATCTTTTCAGCCCGCGTCCCCTCTTTGCGGCATTCCCGTGAATTTTATCGCCATTCGTTGGGAAAAATCTATCTCGATCGCAGATGAACTGGAAAGACGAGTCGCTGAAGACTCGAGCCGTTGTTCGACTCTAGAATTTGAACACGAAAACTCACGCAACCAGCCGTGCAATTCGAATCTTAAAACCCTCGAAACTGCGAACGTCGATTAAAAAATAGTTGCAGTAAATTACATACGACGATTGAATTCCAAAGGACGACAGACAGACGGACAGACAAAATATCACGAAGGAAATGTCGTACTCGATGAGATTCGCGTATCAACGCGATGCTCTGCCGAAACAATTCATCTCGGCAACGAAAAGAATTCGCAGACCGCACCGAGAAATCGTCCGTTAAGCTACGCCGACGTGCGCTGCACTGCAAAGTTCTATAGTATGAGACACGAATTTGCGTAATCACGTGGACGGCACCGGGTTCTGGGAACGCTACGCGACGAAATAGGAAGCCCCTGAAAATCTCGTGGAGGATGAAATTTCTGGTCCATCGAGTGCGACATTCTGTGGCGGTGGTCATTTAAACGGCTCGCGCAGCGGCGTTCCCCCATCCAGCTGGATATTCCGTTCATTGTCAAAGCTTGGCAATCTCTCGTCCGCAGCCAGATATTTCGGCCTGCTATGAATGGATTTTTCCAGGTCTTCGCCGGGGCCTTTTAACGAGCGGCCAGAATGGCGCAGAGAGAGAGAGAGAGAGAGAGAGAGAGAATTCGGTACACGCTGCGTGCAACTGATAAATCGTAACGTAATACACGCGACAGGTTGCCTACCGGGACGAGTAATTTCCGCGGAAAATGATAGCACCCGCGCGAGAATCTAGCCGAAATTCCTGGCTAATTTATAGATTCATTTACAGATTAGACCGATTTCGGAGAACAAGTGACGTTTTACGTTTCGAAGCGTATCGTGACTCGCGGGAAACTTGTTGTTACGTTGACTTGCATTTCGAAGTTCTTCTTTCGAGTCGGAATATGAGAGATGAGATATCGCTGAATGACAATGAATGGAGAAATAAAAAGGAGAAAATCTACGAGTAATTCTTGCAGCAAAAATCCTCGTTTGGTCGCAGTTTTTGGAAATGCGACTGGCACGAGAAGCAAGATTCATGAAGCAGCGAATGAGTGGAACGGTGGCACACTCGCCCATTCATGAAACAACGAATCAGCCATAAATCATGCAGCGTCTCAGTCGGCGTGTGCGCGCGGCTTACGGAATAATCTGTCGCGCGCCACTGGAAATATCGGACTCAAATTCGCCGATAAATAATTCAGTTTCCCCTTTCTTTTTCGCCGAGGTTCCGCGCGCGTGGTTTCAACACCACGAGAGCGTGGGAATTTCGAAAATCGAGAGTGAAAGAGACACCTCCGCGATTTCCTCTGCACGTCGCTGTCGTTCGACAAGCCACCACTGTTTCAACGAAGGAAGAAGAGTTTCGCGGGTTAATGGATGATTGTATTGGTCGTTGAATTCGTGCGTGCTCCGGTGATTGATTGTAGATTTAGAAATGTAATTTTACGATTTAAATTTGACGATGTCGTTAAATTAACAAAACGAGCAAAATTCCCCCTTTGTTTTTTTTCAGAAAAATCCTCCAAGGATTGGACGCAAGAACCGCGCGATAAATATATATGTGTGTGTATGTGTGCAGTATCGAAATTATTATGTATAGTTTTATATTTAGTTACTTTTACTTTTAATAGATGGCCTGTTTGCTAAAGATGCGTGAATGAAAAGTATGAATGTGACGTGAGAGGCACAGCGTTGGCACTGAGCGCTTTTCTTTTTAAAAAAGAGGAAAGTCGTGCGAGGGGGGAAAGAGAGTCAGTAGAGAGTCGAAGAAAGAGTGTTGAATGAGTGTGGTCAAAAGAGTAATTTATGTTGTATATTAATTGTGTCGTTTAAGTTTACTCGAATTATTGTTGTTTTGTTTCCGTTCTTTATTATTTAATATAATAAATCATTTAAATTATATCCCTACACGCACGCACACATATGTATATATATATATATATATATATATATGCACGCAAAGAGTTCTATAGAGGAGAATTTCCAAATGTTAGCAGCTAGTGTTGGAACGCGCGAAGTTGGTGAACGTCGCGCGTGCTCTCGATCATATCTCGCCGAGTGCGCGATAATTCACACGAGAGCTAGCTATTAATAATCTCGTGTGACTTGCGAGTAAAAGCCGCCCGGGACAAGAATGGATGAAGAAGAGTCCGCGAGAAAGAGAGAAATATGTTTGGGAACGTTGGTGCGAATGGAAAATGGCGGACGTTACCTGAAGACATTCAAACGATGCACTCGTTACACTCCAAGACGCAGTTACCGCTTGCAATTAGAATCGGAATCGTAAACGTAGAAGTAGAGCCAAGGAAGTGAATTGTCAAACGATTCAGCCTGTGAGAAGTGAGCCAATATTTTTAGCGATTTTAGTAACTGTTAGTTCCCGAGCGACGAAGTTGATTCAGTCATATAACGGAAATTACATTTAGCACACCACTGAAATAATCTCCTCAGTTTTTGTCGAATTTTAATTAAAGTTCCAACGTTCTTGCAAACTTTTAAAATTTACCAAATTTAGGTACAAATCTCTGTTCTGCCTCCCCCCCCCCGATTTTATTCGAGAGAATAAACTACATTTCTACACAATTTCTATCTCGTTAAGGGTGAAAAGCTTCGCCTCTTTCTGTCTGGGGGGTCTGTCCAAGCAATCAATCTGCATCTTCGAAAGCGCAGCTTCCAGACACTTTGCGAAAGATTCCGAAAGATTCCGCGACACTCGAAGAAACGGGGGAAGATTCCTTAAATATTGAAGTTAGGCACCGTAACTCAACGTTGGACGCTCGCGTGGAGCCGAGTTACCCGGGCCACGTCATAAACAACTCGGGAAACTTCGATTGTGAAACTTTTCTGGAAATAAGGTGGCAAGATGCTGGTACCGGGCAGAGGATCCCAATATGCGTTGCGTCATACGCGGAGGAAGCAACCCCCTCCCCCTCCACACACACACACATACACGCTGGAAAACAAACGTCACCGAGCTATTAAAAGTTCCGAATCCCTAGACAGATCGAAGGGGGAGGGAGCATAAATAATTTTCCGCTGGGTCGCTGGTGTGATTTATCTGCAATTCTAATACTTTGGCATATGGGCAAGCTGGCATCGTATCGTTTCATTCGTTCCATCGATCAGATCGGAATCGAAACGAATGCTACGTATGGCGAGGCAATGGTACTTTTGGGCCAGAAATTAGAAGGCAATTAGAAGTATTCCAATACTTTGATTATTTGTGTATTAAACAGGGGAAAGAATATCAGCAGGGATTGGATAGTTTCGTGCGAATTAAATTAATAAAAGATGATTTTACTTTTATTAGAAGATCACTAGAAGAGTAGATGAAATCGATTTTGTTCGTTCGAAGATTTTAAACGCTTGAAAAGGTCAAAGAGGCTGCTCCAAGATACTTTACTTTTATCTAAAACGAAGAAAGCTACTTTGTGGCATCGTTTTAAATTTCGAAACGGCGACGCATTGAATTTCCAAAGATGGCCTATATATTCCGCACAGGATACCGTATCGCATGATTAAATTAAACTTTGGAAGATTTCGCAATATATTTAGGTGCAAGAGATCTGTGACAAAGAATCTGGTTCAATTCAATTTGTTCCTCAGAGCAGACGGAACGAGATATAGAAAGAAGACGTCTCGCGCGATAGATGGTATATATCGAGTTGGACAGTTCTAGATCTCGATACTAAATCTCCTACTCGCGTAGTGTTTCCAAGATTCATTTATTCATTATTCATAGCGCGTGGAACGTCAATATTTAGAATGCTAATTCCACAAATGAACGTTAGGCAAACTTGGTCGGCAGCGTGCTAAACCACAAAGGGGCACTGTGCACACAGCGTGCAACATTCTGAACTGCCAGAGAGGTAAAAAAGGAGCCAAAAAGAGAGAGAGAGAGAGAAGGGGAGAGAGATGGTTTTTCGGTTTGCGTGGGACGCGGTACGTAGAGCTGCGTAGCAGACAGGGGCGGTTTCGATGAGTGTTTGTAATACGTGAAATACACCGAGCAGGGTAAGACGTCCCGGCTCACATCTCGAATGCGGCTGAGAACGCAGATTGCAGGTGTCAGCGACTCGGTGGTCCAACGGGGAACTTTCGCCAGGCAGTATTTCATAAAACTCGACGTCGGCCACCGCAACAACAACAAGCAGGCAACCTGCTCGCGCAGTTTCACGCTCACGGAGCAACAGCTAGTTTTTATTCAAATTTCCTGTATAATGCCTTCACACGGTGGCGAGCGTGTCGTCTTTTGATTACAGCCACGATTTCTCCCAATTTTCTCCGTCGAATTCTCCGAGAATTTAGGTGAGAATTTTTTTAATAAAATTACGAGAGGCTACGAGGCGGATTTAAATTCCATTAAATTCTGATATTCGAAATACCGAGCATCTTGCTCGGCAGAGCTGTTGCGCCTCCGTGAAAGAAAACTACGAAATTAAGATATAATAATTCCAACAGTCGAGCGAGTTCACAGCAAGAATTTCGATCCATTTGTCAATCGACGTTACGTCAGGGTCCGCTGGTGTCCGGCGCGGAACACTGTTTGCAGAAGACAGTGGACAAGGGGCGGTCGATTCAAACGAATGGCCGCCATAAAGAATGTCATCGCTGTATTCGAAGACGGCCGGGATTTTTCCTTGTGTCCACAGAGACGGTCGGTGCTTGCAGCTACCAGACCGGGATAAAACGTTGTTGCAAACTATGCAGGCGGTGCCGCGTGCAGCTTTTCTATTCCTCTCTCTCCTCTCTCACGTCTCCAGTTCTCGGTCCCTCTCGATGTAAAGAGATCGTACCCGGGACGTATTTCACCGTTGAGGAGATTTCACGTGTTGCCCGGCAGCCGCTGTTACGCGTTTACTTTTTGCGCAACGCCGAGTATGAAGGAAATCCGGTATTTGCAAAAATATTAGATTTATGCCCTTAGAAAGATGCCCGCGTTACGGCCAGTATTGTTTCGATGAACATGCGTTGACGGCTCGTTAGCCAAACGAGAGGATAAAAAATTTCCCGTGAATATATGTGTCTGCGAGTGTATATCGTGGGAAACATTTCATGAATACATTACGCGTGTCGGGGAGAGGACTTTTCGAAATTTCGTTAGCATCGTAATCGGACGCGGTTATCTTGTTAAATTCGAAACCAATTTGAAAATCTATATAGTGGTATTAATCTGTTGGAAATTTCCAGCGGTTGCGAGTGAAATTTGAATGCTTAGAACAGCGTTCCTAGCGAGAACAGATCGTTCCTCTGTGGAAAAATATAAAACACGCTGGGAATAATTTCATACGTTACGTAATTACGTTCCAAGTAATCGTGAAGAGCAATAATTTGTTGAAATCTTCTTCAGAAATACTCTACGATACTCCTCAGATGTACTCTACAATTTCGATCTATTCGATATTTTAATTACTTGACTCTCCAGAAACCTCAACTACTTCTACAATCATTCTCAATAAACCAATTGAACGAGAAATTCGCTAACTTTTCTAAAACGTGCAGTTTCCGCTGATTCGACTCCGGATTTAATTCATCGAGAGAGAAAGGTCGTAACGATAGAATTCGAGGCGATTCGAGGCGAAAGTTCTTAGGCGAGGGAAGACATTTTTCGAAAAATTTCCGAAACTTTATCCGACTGATTGCTGGACTGATCCTGCGGGAGATTCTGACGAAAGTTTCTATTTTTTCTTTCTTTGCCATCCTCGATCTAATCGAACTTCCGCTTTTCATTGTATCGAATCGTGAAACATCCTAATAAGCCAACGAAGAAGATAAAGAGAATAAAGAAGAAGTTCGGATACAAGGATGAAGGAACGAGTGGCGGCTGGATAGATTAGCATAGACAAACCTTGCTATCCGCTCCGAATTCCCTCCAGAGTATCCAGAGAATCAACGTTATTTATTCCACTTGACGATATGACTACTCTCTACGAGCCTTCTTTTCCCCCAGGTCGACGCTTGCCTCTCTCGATTTTTGCGTCGACGAGATTCTCCGGCGTACGTCACCGAGCATTTCTCATATTTCGAAGCCAACGTGTGCTGTGCCCCGTTGCCGTGGGTCTTCATGCAAATCACGAGCATATCGACACGTTCCAGCTTTCCAGTGGAATTTTCAAAGCAATTACAACGTCGGTCGTTTTCCTTTTCTCTTCGATTCTCAGAAAACGTCGCAACATCGGTCCTAGCCTTTCTCGATTCTTTTGGCAATTGTTTCGGTCTCAAGCAAGGAATCACAGCTGAGAATTGGTGCGAAACTTCTTGCACTCCCAATAGTGCCACTTCTCGTGCAAAATACGAACAACGTGGGTCCACGTATAAACCGAGTCGAATACAGAGGGAAATAATAACGAAAGAGATCAATTGATTATCTAGGAAATACGTAGATGTCTTGCATTAGAATTCACAGTGGCTACTACCGGCAGGGTCACGTGCGGCATTTTCGATCAAATCCTTGAAAGGCCACCACGGGAACCGACTACGGTGGTGGTGGTGGTACGTTGAGGAAAAATCGACGGGCAAGATGCAACATCCGAATCAGGAATCGAGTTCGGGGCCGAGGAGGTTCGGTTTATCGGGGGTATAATGTCGAGCTCTGCCGATCGAGAGGCCAGCAAGATAGAAGATACAACAAGCGAATTTCAATCTAACGGCCTTTTGTTTCCCCCGAGTGAAAGAAGCGAGAAAGCCTTTCCCCTACCCCCCACCCCCCTCCCGCCGACTTTTGCAGATAAGAAGGACGAGGCCGATAGTGGATGAGAGGAGCCTCGCGAAGAATAGAAGCCGGCTTGACCTTTGAGCAGGAAATAGAAAAGACTCCCGGGAGCTCGAGGCCTGGGCAAAAGAGTTTCGTGGATCTGTCTTTCATTCGGCACGAAACTTCCACCAGGCCGACATTAATTAAATTACCAATGGAATACTCGTTTCTCCCGGATTGCTGGATGCCCGGGTGAAACACTGCCGTATAACACGATAGAATGGCAACTGTAATGGATTGTTCCCTCAAAATGGCTAATCTTTTGCAACCGTTTACACTGTTTGGAAACGTTCTCGTGAGATTGGTTGCTTTCCGCGGATTTAGTCGATGACGCGTTGTTAATTATAAGTCTGTTCTACGTTGAAATAAAACTGTGAAACGTACGAAACGTCGAAATTCAGATATCGAGTAACTATAACCAGAGTCGGAACTATGAATTAGTACCATTCAATCTCTCTCAATTTCTCTCTCGCTCTCTCGCTCTAAAAAAGGAAAGAAAAAGAATATCCATTGAAATTCAGCGACGTAATAAAAATCTGGTTGCACCGCTGCTCCGGAAACATCGAAGGTATAAAAATCTTACGCGAACAAGCCGGCACGTAGGAACGGATAAAAACAGCCCTCGTTAATCCTTGGTACAGCCGCAGCCGGACTATTCGCAACACATAAAACGCCCTCGAGACAGACTTGTCGCGCCAGGCTTTAAATGCGGTTCAACATTCCATAAAACATGGCACTCGTCATGGCTAGAGCACGCTCCTGAAAACCACCACCACCATGCGCGCAGTGTCTGAGCACTCGACTGTCAGAGTCATGGGATTATTTATGCGGGCACCTCTTTGCCCGATGGTCGTTTCCTCGCTATTTATTGGCCCCGGGGAAACGCGGTTGGTCTCTAACGTTCGCGGACCAAATCCAGAATCGATTTCCAGCGGGTTGTGCGGCTCCTTAACTCACTGTATCGTTACGATCCCCGAATACCAAACACATATTTTCACAGACAGACAAACGATGTCTCCCTCTCTTATCGATCAGCAAGATTTCAATCTAACCTCGAAACTCGCCGCCGCGTCCCGGAACCAACGACGATAATCCCCTTTCGGCTTTCGCCGTGAAGAACAGAAGAGACTCGTGTCTGTTGGAACGTTTATTAATTTTTTAATCCCCAAAAAATGGCACTCTCTTCGAGTCATTAACCACGACTCGCGCGAACACGTTCTAAACCTCAGTGAATAGCTCCCTTTTAAGGAAACATTGTACATTCCTCATTGTACTTTACTCAACTTTTATAATATTAATTCGCTCGACTGGTGGAACGTTTCGTGACAAGTATGAAGTATGAAGGACGCGAGATGTCCTAATGCCAACAAACAGAGAGAGAGAGAGAGAGACGCGTTTCACTTTTTCTCAAGATCTCTCTCATCGGACGCGGTGTTTATAAAGAAAATAACGCTCAACAGTTGTTAGTTTCGCCGCGTGTTTGCGGCATCGTCTCCTGTCGAGCCCGTCAACGCGACGCGACGCCTCCTGGCGCTAATTTATTTGGCCAGCAAATGAATTCAAATCGAAATGATCGGCATTTCTGTTTGCAGTGACGTTTCGCTCAGTGACAAGAATGTTTTAATTACGTGGCACGCTGACAGCGCGGAGGTTGAGACCAGGTTAATGCGGTAATTCACATGCACTTTGACTGCATTCGGCAAACATCGGGAACAAACTCGACAAGCTGGCTCCGATGTCACAGGCCAACCCTCTCTCTCTCTCTCTCTCTCTCTTTCTCTTTCTCTCCCGCTCTTTGCTTGTGTATCGTTTTACTCGAGCGAAACTGTTCGATACCGATCTACCGGCGCGCCACGGCTCTCCCGGTGCACGCTCGCAGATTTCGTTTGACTGTGGATTTATTATAGGTCTGCCATCCGCTTGCACACGGCGAGCAAAGAGCTAATGATATAAATATTTAGCCGATGTGTATGATAGTTTGTTTGACGACGAGTTGAATCCATCGGTTTCCGGATCGATTACGCCGGATTATACTTTAATTCGTCGGACGTGTTCATTCTTTGTCCAAAGACGATTCGAAATCGCGATGTCGACGAGTTGGAGCGCGTGGAAATTGCGTGTTATTTTCAATTGGAGCACTTCGAGCTACCGTGAGCCACTCTAGAGAAAAAATATATGGAATCGGAGGTATCCGAGCCTGCGATATCCGAATTGGGCCATTTCAAACTGATCGCGTTTAAATTTATATCCGCTCTAAAGCGGTATTGAAATCGAGCCACTTCGAAAACGAGAGCATTCAAATTAGAAGAATTCCAAGGTGCTAATATTAAATTGCCGAGCCTCTCCGAGGAATTAATTACTCAAACTGGGCCTCCCCAAAGCCAGAAATATTTCAATTAAACCCACTTTGAATCAAGCTACGAAACGTACATCCGGACTATTAAAATTGATGCCAGAGAGCAAATTGAGCCACGGAATGTGTGTGTTGGAACTTTATTTCTTACGACTTTGCAGAGGCAAGACCATCGAGGTCTGTTGGTTTCTATTACGCGAGAACGTGATCCAGCGATCCACAGTGCATCTCTCTCCATATTGTATATTTCTGTTTCTCTGCGATGATTCTTGGCCATTTCCAGGACGCTAGGAATGGCCGTTGTTCCACAAGCACGGAGTGATCCGTATTCCACTATAGTCAATCGCACGACTCTGATATGATGTTTAACGTCGACCTCGCTCTGTTTACCGAGACGATACGCAATTTTTCCACGTGTTTGCGTCGTTGCTGCCATTGTGTACTTTGATCGATTAATTCAAGATCACTCTCGACTCGTTACATTGCCCTCGAAGTCAATTTGCACTTCATCTGGTTGGATAATACATTTAGAAACAAATACTTAGTACGAATGAAAACGTTTGTGTCTCTCGCTAGTTCGCAGAGCAACGAACGTCGTGAAAGAATTTCGAAGAATGTCGCAAGAAATAATCCGAATTCGGTCGCCATCCCCATTTGTTGTCGCGCGTTCTCTCGCGTTTCCTCGCGTTAATTTTTACACGAGAAAATGTCAACGAGACGAAGAGGTATCGCTGCCTATATTTACAACCCCCTGTTCGGGGGAAACTCAATAATACGATGGACGTGGCGAAAGGAGAAATAAAATTACTGTTCACCGATAGAATAAACATGTTGCCTTTATGCAGCAACAGCCACTAACGTAACTGGTTAACACCAGCGTGGCTGGTAGCGCGGATACTTATTTTACGGATACGGTTTTCAAGCACCATGCTAAAGAATACAATGGCGATACAATGCAACGGGAAAGCGAACGGGCACGAATGTTTATTAACCTCCTGTTGGAATCGATTGCATCGCGCATGTAAACAAGATGCGCACGAAGAACTCTGTTCCGCCGCGTATAAACGCGAACCCATAAAGCTGTAAACCTAAACGTTTATCTTTATCCCATCTTCTATATCCCCCGGAGCGGAGAATCATCGAATCTTCTCGAATCGGTTGGAAATTTTCGTAATTCCGCGGATTCGGTTCGAAAATGGTATATGGAATTATTGGCGGGATGCACGTCGCGTGTTTATTCGATTTGTTTTTTCTTTTTTTTTTTTTGTTTTACGTACACGTTTTCTGGGATACATTTAATGTATATACCATTATCGAGAGGGGGCGGACTGATTTACAAATCTTCGTGACTCTGATAATTTTCGATAACGATGGGGATAATCCCAATTTCCATTTGAATAACTCGATAGTCCAATTTCCCCGAAGAAGAGGAGGAGAAAAGTGAAACCTTCGAGGGGAAATTTCAACCACTGCTTCCTGACGTAGTCTGACGCTCGCTTCAAATTCAGACCGTTTGAATTCTTCTCTTCCACGGCTAATAATTGCTAATTAACCTAACTGATGATAAATAAAATTATCCGAACTTCGAGGAGTTATTTTACCTTCTACGTTTCAACTCTGTCGTCCTAAATTCTTCGCGAAAGGGACAAACAACCGAAGAAGAAGAGGAAGAAGAAGAATAAGAAGAAGAAGAAGAAGAAATCCTGTTTGCAAGTTGCAGCTCACGTGACCGGGAAAAATTCATGCAAACATATAAAGGCGCGGCGCATTGTCGGTGCGACAATAAACTTGGTCGAAAGTGTAGTAACAAGTCGCCGGAGCGTCGATTCGTACACATCCCGAGAACAATTCGCCTTCCGTGTCTGCCTTCCCAAGAAGCTTGAAAATCGAGGGACGAGATTCTCGACGAGCGATTCAACGTTACTTCACGTCCGGGTGGACTCTCTCTCCCTCTCCTTCTCTCTCGCTCTGTTTGAAAACACCCTGTTGCAAGAGTACGTTGCTAAAGAATACAATGGCGAACGGTGCAGGAGACGTACAATTTGAAGGAGAACGCACGCTAGATAGAAATGTCTGCTTCAAGTCGTGATACCGCAAGAGTCGAGTGTGTCAAAGGTATTGTCGTGTAAACAGGTCGCGTGTAAAACTCGCCGCTAGTCACTGAACACACTGAATCTTTCCACCTGACTCTATCGGCCCTTCCTTCTTTCCTTCCTTTCTTCTTCTTCTTCTTCTTCTTCTACGTTTCTTCTTCTCTCCTCTACACGCGCAATATAGATCTTCATTCAAAGTCCTGTACGCTTGGTACGCGTGGGTGGATAATCGATTTCTGTTTGCTTCCTCGTTTCTTGAGTTCCGCTGCGATCTGTCGAGAACATTTGCAGCTCTCGTGTATCCATGTTGTCGTGCAAAAATTTCGAGCCATTGTCATTCTACAAATAAATTTTCCTTGGAAACGGGAGTATTACAGTTCTAATTTCGATTTGTTTGCCGATCTGTTTGATTTGTTTAATCGACTTCTATACTTGATTACTCTTTCCGGTGTTTCGTAATGTTATTTTTGATTTTTATTTTTTTAATTTATATATATATATATATATATGAAGCAACGAATCTGTGAACCTATGAATTCTATGAAACAAACCCCTACTTTTATCATAATACAATAAATTGAAAATAAAATGCGCGATATTGGTTTTCATTGAGGTCCAAATAACTTTAATCAACACGCTGAAATTTCCCCATTGCTTGTAGGTATTTTGCTATTGGAAATTTTACAAAACATAGCGCGCATTCAGCGCTGCTAAATGAGTTTTATTTGAATTTGGTGAATAAAGGCAGTCGGCCAAACATTGAAACACTCCGCCGCGGTACAAGATATGATTGAATATCGATTTTATTGAAATATCGTCGTCTCGCATTATCAATACACTATCTTCTTCTTAATTAGCAATTAAAGAACCGTTCAGACGTCTATCCATTATGCCATCCTCTTCCTCGTAATCTATCATAATTACAGCTTTCGTTCGAATTTTTCATATTATTTGTTCGAAATTTTAATATCACTCTTTGAGATCAAACTTTGTCTTCGTTTCTCATCGTCGATGGAAATTTCCCTCTCCTGCTCGATAGTCGTGTTCGTATTTTAAGAACCGCATCAGAAAGTGGAATTCTTTCGAGAGTGGAGGATTGTTTCGAATTGAACGTGAGAGTAATAAATTTCTACAAAAGTCTGTCTACTAATCTGGAAGATATATTTCAATTCAATCGAGAGAGCGATTCAATCACGATCGTGACGGGGAAAAAAATTTTCAGAAAAATCCGCAGTCTAGGAAATATTGCTACTTCGTTTTCGCCACAACCGTCGCCCATTAAAAACCGAGCCACAGTTCGCAGATTCAAAAAGAAAGAAAAAAGAAAGAAAACTTTAACACAGAGAACATACATCTTCCTAAATCGTACGAATATTTTTGTCTGCGTGTACAGGTGTGCGTCTCTCTCGCCACCGTCTTTGGTGTCGCACAATTCTCACGTTATTTCGATCTGCTCTTCGACACGACCGATTTATTCCCGAGATTTACCCCGTTTCAAAACGATCTCGAAACGGTCTGACCGCGGTCCTTTCTCTCTCTCTCTCTCTCTCTCTCTCTCGAGATCATATTATTTTACTCGAACGTTAAAACTTTACGAGCCAGTCGGAGCTTCACGGATTTATTCCAGGACAGTCTTCGTTTCGATCTTTGATCCTGGTGACCTTGGAGCTGCGATCCCTCTCGCCTATCCCTTACCATAAGTCTCAGATTTCAATTTCTCTCGGCAAAAGTTGAAAGTTTTTCACAACGTATATATTTCTATTTCGTTTAGTTATTATACTTAAGGGTGTCAAAATATTCATTTGAATCGATCAAACAATTTTCATCGTGCTTTTTTGTAACGTAACGACGCGTAAAGATGCCAATTCCTCTTGTTACGTTAAACATTTTTAGCAGGAAGGCTATTCAGGCGAACTGAAAATTAATCAGTCAAAAACTGAAGACGAGAATTAAGATTGACAGTAATGATAATAATCGCGAATGTTGGAATCTAAAAATGGCCAAAAGAAGAGTAGCTCTCAGTGTTATTAGACTCTATTAATAGGATGAACCGGTAATAGCCAGTAGTTAACTGAAATATAATTTCTCTCTTCGATCCGCCTCGCGGGGTATCTTTCCCTGCGTCACACGACAACTGGAATAATGCGCATGATGGTCCGAAAAAAAAGGGTATCAACGCGTCATTGTACGAAACAAATAACCGTTTGTTGAAAAGTAACGCACCGGTACTCTTTGTCACTGACGTAATATTCGAAGCGTCGGCCTCGATAAAAATAGAAAACAATTGATTTCGCGAAACTGAGAGATAGACGAGAACAAAGAGGGATAATTTACTCAATTACACCCATCGATCATCCCCAACTCTTTTCGCGTACGTATCACGCGCTGTGGATTGTATTCGCTGCGGGAAAAAACGATTACTGTGATTAAACTGATTAATCCTCCTTTGAAAGGTATTCGAATCGTCGAGGCTATTTCACTTTTGATAGAAAATATGAATTTCCGTGGAATACCATAAACAGCCGATTACTGCAAATGTCCTGTCCGAAAATTAAAAAAAAAAATTCTGTTCCAATTTTCGACCAAAGGACGAAGTCAATAAAGAAAAAAAAAAAAAAAAAAAGGAAAAAGGTAAGATAATAATATTGAGCAGAGAGGGCGACAGTTGATCGGCGGGGAATTATCCAATTAACGTTGGGAAACGAGGTGTGGGGCATAAATGAAAGTGCTAATTCCTGCTGATGACGAATAAACGCTTGCTACAAGCGGCCGATGGACAGATAGCGTAACGCGCGATACCGGTAAACTATCAGAGCGTTTACGCGCATGCGGCGGCGCGAGATCGGCGCGGCGATATCGGTTAAAAATAGAGGCGACGTTTCCCGCGAAACAAATACCGGAATGCAAATCCATGCAGGTGAGACGAGGTCTAGTCAGAGAGACTGACAAAGCGATGCAATCACGATCCACGGCGGGTAATTAGTTAGCCGCGTGTACCGACGGTTGATCGCTTTCGATTTTTCTCCGGTGTACCGCGCGTTAATTACTGGCGACGATCGATAACGGCCGGCCCGCGAGCCTCGCGCGATCACGCCAATGCAACGCGCGCACTCGGTTCACTTTTCGTGCCGTTTTCACCGACTTATTTGCACCCACCAGCTAGGTGATATGAAATTATTTCTGCAAACAGAGGTGGTAGGTGGTGTAAGTTGCTGTGCCGTACGTAATGAAATGGGAAATGAGATTACCCGTTTTATTCTTGAACCCGGGTGGTGACCGGGTCACTCGAGCGTAATCGTTCGATTATCGAACAAATACGCGTATTTGTGAAATACGATGTGTTTGGTTTGTCTGTATTTTACTTAGAAGCAAATTATACACACACACACACACACACACACACACATGTGTATTTGAAATGTTTCGAAAAGGATTGAAACGAATAAGAATAAAACATCTTGCTACCTGTTCCGATACGTCGGAGAGATTTAATTTTCGGGAAGTTCTGTTTAATTCACCAGATTCGTGAAATCGAAACCTTCAACACGGAGGAGATAAAATATCGCGACCGCACTATGTCAAGTTTGACAAAATCGGAGCAAGTTTTATCGCCGTCTATCAATCACGCTGCGAGAAAGATGAACGATTCGGTTCGCGTACCTTTCCACGGATGCTGTCGTCGATTATTCTCGATTTTTTTTTCTGAAATTTTCTGTCGCACAACGACACTGGTCTGAAATTTTCCTCTTTCGCAATTGGCAAAGATCCGCCCGATCTTTCGCCTGAAGTTAAAAATCTGCGAGCGTCCCGTTTGAGCGACCCGTCGATATTTCACAATCTCACGAAAGAGTCGCGAAAATCTATCCGTTTCGCCCGAAAGAGAAAAAAAAGGAAAAAAGAAGAGAGAAAAAAGTCCAACACGAAGATTTATCTAACCTCTCTCCGCGCGTGCAACAAAGACTGCACGCGACTCGTTCGATCAATCAACCCAAACACACTAATAAACCGCAAGAAACAAGTATCTCCGGTCCTCCCCGTTTGACGACAGAATTTATTCTCCACTCGAAACGAAAACCGCCGGGGGAAACCTGTATGTACGCCGAATGACTAGCGGTGCGGTTCGCGAAGGACTCTCCGGAAGCACGTGAAAAAAAACAAAAAAAAAAAAAACAAAAAAAAAAAGATAATGGAAAGGGAATACATTTTTTAACGTCGCGTCGGTGAGTTCGGACTGGCACGGTTGCCGGATTAACAGGGAAAGTGGATAAGCCGGGCGTCAAGGGCCTGGGCGGAGAGGTGAGGCTATCCCGAAAAGGGAGAGGGTGGACTACGCTACTGCCAATAAAAGCCGGGGTGTCAGTATATCACGTGGCTCTGGCTGGTCGTGTCCAACGATACAGTCCAATATATTACCCAGATAGCCATGCTAATTCAGCTCTAGCTACCGCCGATTCCCCGCTTGGTTGCCTTTGCCTCGCATGCTCGTCCGTTTACGCGTCCTGCCCTCTCCGAAATTCACCCTCTTTGTTGCTCTCAACCGGCCTCACCGCGTCCTCTGCTTCTTGCTGGTGGTTACAGTCCCGTCTGTACACTCTGCTTCGTAAGTATTTGGATACTTGCGTCACGAACGAGGTTACCAGGAGAGAATCTCTGACAATCAGTGTGTCTGATTTGTGTGTACGAAATGTTGAGTCTTAAGTGGTATCGTTAGATATATATCGGCTTCAGGTAAGTACTCGGGGTTAAATTTGTACAAATTTGGAGACAATGGCGCGTGTCGACGAATAAAACATCTATAATTCGTATTGTGATAAAAAAAAAAGACAAAAGAAAAGAAATGATAGATCCAACCACTTTCTCGACATAATATAAAAGAAATTCCAATACTTCCGAATGAGAGCGACAGTATTTTTACTCGTCTCGTCTACGGGAGCAAAGAGTGTGGCTGTACAACGATAGTTGTGAACGAGAGTGTACGCGTGCACCTGTACACACGGTTACGTACGGAGGATGCGTTTCGTCATTCCTGCGAATCCAACAATCCTCCGCAGAGCCGCCCCTACGTGGCAGGGATTTCAGATGACATTGCATCCTCGTTACGAGGCATTATACGATCCATTCTGATAAGGGAAGATTACCTCAGGCCGGATCTTTGCTCCAACGGAAACCCGATTTACAGCCATTGTCGATCGCGTCGTGTCCCTTTTTTTTTTATTGTTTATTTATCGAGGGACACTGACGAAGCTGGAAATAATAGTCTAGCGGATAACAAATTTTTTTCAGATCCAGCAGTTGGGGAGAAAATTGTTCCCGAGACGAAACGAACATTCGAATTCCATCCGACTGAAAAAGCAAACGACGATGCAAATCGTTCGTCGAGAATCGAGCGTTAGCCGCGTGCTAGAGCAGTGCGATTTACCAAAAGGATAGTTATCCAAATGTATCTGAGTGCATCGAACGAAACGTAGAATTGATCAGTTCAATCGACTGTCGCCCGTCGACCAAATCTTCCCTGGTAAACCGAAAGAACGAAAGGCGAAACCAACGCGAATTCCAGCGGATATCGCGTAATTTGTTATTCAATATCGCGTTGTGTATTCTCGATGGCGAATAACAAGGAACATACGTACGTGGAGATCGGGGGGGGGGGAGAAAGTACCGACCTTAGATTTCGCTGGGCGACGAAGCCAACAGCGTCGAAGAGTCGACGACCAGGGTTGCAGGGAGAGGGTGTAGGAATATTAAATTCAATCCGACACGAAATTCAATATCGTATTATTCGAAAGAAATCGAAAATACAGCTCTTGATGCAGCGTATTACGTTCCCGTGCACCGTATTACCGTCCCTTTACAGCTGTCTGCCTATAGGCGGGCACAGTGGCCTTTACAATCGCACGAAAATATTCATAACTCGATTTTCAATTTGCACCGTCGGAATCAGAGACGCCATATATATATATATATATATATATATATATATATATATGTATACATACGCACACACACTCTACCCAAGTTTATCACGCCCTTCCTTTTTTCCCCCCTCCCTCTCTCTCTTGCCATTAAAAAAAACTTTTATATCGTCGCGTCGGCTGTCGAATAATTAAATATACAAAAATACGGCCGCGCTGTTGACGGTAAATCGCGTTGAATATACGGGAGAATCGGGAGAGTACAGGCGTCACGACGTTGGAAAACATCGTTTATTAAATCAATGGGCTTGCCGGTGTAATCAGAGAACACGGCACACCGGGAAGCAGAGAGGAGGCTTCGCATCTGGGAATTTTCGACAAAAGCAGCTGCGCGAAAAGGGGACAAATTGCGACTAGTTTGGCGCGAGCCAAACGAAATAATTGGGACAGGAGGAAAGACAACTGGAACCGGGGCGACGAGTCGTTTGAAAGTGACTTTCCTTACTATCTTTTTTCCACTTTTCTTCTCTTTCTTCTTTCCCTCGTTCCTCGTCCCGTGGCTAGTCTTTCGGCTAAACAAGCGCCTGTTTAAGATAATTAGCACTCGTAAAGCGATGAGACAGCGTCGTCGCGCCTGCCGAGAACACGGTCGCGTTTCGCCACAGTCTCAATTAGCTCGGCTTCACAGTTCGTTAGATCTTTTAACAACGCTGGTTGTTGCCAGGACTAAATGTCTTCGGTGAGAAAACGCTCGAAGCGACGAAGCGATCGAAGAACGACTGCTATCTCGAACTGCTATCGATTTTAATTGATTGATAATCAATTGGCGTGTCTCCTCGAAACGGCGCCTGTTGAAAGCTTCAGTTTCCAAATTTTTCAACTTCGTCTTTCACCTCGGTTAAAATCACCTTGCACACGCCTTCAAAATCACAATACAACAATCCCGACAGGCAAAGGATCGCGAGGAGCTGGATCGATCATCCGTCGTGAACGAATTTGTTCACGAATGTTTCGAAACGAGGCGGCGTAACGAAACAAACGAAAGGTGCGCGGCGAAACGACGATTGGCGCGCGCATTGTACGACGAAAAAGGCGGCAGCTACCGAGGGGGGCTAAATCATTAACGGGGTAGCTACATACCGACGGCTCTATCGTACGAAGTTCTTAATTAAACAGGTTACGTCTCGCGTTTCCTTTGATTTCTCAACGATCGAGTCAGCGGGCGCGGCACCCTCTTCAAAGAGGGTAGGCCGGGGTAGCTAGCTGGCTGCCTAGCCAAACGGGGGGGAGGGAGAGGGGAGGGGGTTGTCACCTCTTTAGCTTGCGCGAGTATTTTCGTGGAAAAGTTAAATTCTCGCGTTCGGCGCTGCGTGCTCGAGGACTACGTCGGGCGTACATTATTTCATTAACCGTACTTTTCCTCCCTGGCCTCTCTCCCTCTTACCCTCTGCGTCGTTGCCGCCGCAGTTGCTCTCTCTCTCTCTCTCTTCTCTCTTTCTTTCTTCGTTCGTAGAGTGAGTGAGAGAGAGAGAGAGAGAGTGGGGGAGCTGGAAGGGTTGGTTAAGGCTAGGGAGACCAAGGGGTTAGAAGGAACGCGACTGCTGGGAGAGCTGCTGCGCGCTTTGGCTCTGCGCTATTCTAACCGGCTTTTATATTAATTAATTTGCTCAAGAGTTTTAACAACTTATTGCACTTCAATTAACTCGTTTTAAATTGCATAATCCGGCGACGCCGAACCCGTGCTTCGGAGGAAATTCGCGTTTGATACAGGAGGGATTTCCCAGAAGCGTCGGAGTCTCGACCGTGTGCGTTAGAGATTTTCTCGAACCGCGTTTCCCAGAATCTAGAAAAACCCCCTTATCAGGAGTTACCAGAAATCAAGGTTGTCAAGTATCTTCGTTAACGTTATATGCTTTTGTGTACATCTTGTTTGTCCTGTTATTTATTGCGATGTTTATGTCACAATTACGCATTAATCAATATGACATACTCTTGCACACTTCGACTGTTAAATTTATATCGTAAACGCACGTTACCAAAGCACGAGAGACGTCCGCAATCTAATAATTATTCTTAAACCACTTTCGTGCCAGAAATATATTAAATGAGAATTTAAATATCCTAATTACGAGCGATTTGCCGCTCGGAATAATCGATTACCGATAAACCCATGTTTATTAAATAGCCGTCCCAATATTAATGCCTCCACTTCTGATAATTTCTTCTTTTGCCCCTGCCCCTTTCTTCTCTTCTGAAATTGCCGGCAAAATACCATGGTCTATAAACGTGTGAACATCGGTGGATGAACATCGTATGGAAAAGCGTTTGAATTTATGTTTCCTTCTTCCGGTGGAAGAAGTGGGCAAAGCGGATTTAAAGTTTCAAAGATACACACATGCTGTAAAGCTGATGAAGAAAGCGGAAGAAGCATGACGACGAGAATTTGCAATTCATGAAGGAAAAAGACGTAGCGGCGTTTGTTATCTTTTATGGGAGCGAAGGGGGAAGGAAAGGTTCGGCCTTAGAGTGGGAATCCTTCGGGCAACAAACAAAAACACATTCCGTTTCCTGCTATTTAATTCAAAATGGCGAGAAAGAACATAAATGTCTGAATTAATCATAATACGAGTTGCTCGCCCAACTATTATCAAGAACTTTGTTATTGCGGTGAACGTGAAATTTGTTTGCCACGCGGAGAAATTATTTTTCCACGGTGGTGGCAAGCTTGCTCGATGCTCCCTCTCTGGCTCAGACTAATTCTCTGAAAAACAGAGTCTCTCTGCTTTGCGTTTTAATTAGATGGTAGATTGAAATTGATCCTGGTCCATCTAAATTCATAATCTTTACGTGATTCGTGTACGATTGCCTGTGCAGCGAATTCTTGCAAATCATTGTCAATTGCATAAAATGGAAATTTATCTCATTGCTTTGGAATCTAACGAAACCAAATCATTGGCTTTGAATTGATCTAAATCAATAATCCGTGCGTAATTTACAGAATTTTCTTTAGCAAGTTACAGATGAAGAATTTTGTTCGTAAAATATTTTTTATATACAATTTCCAGTTTTTATATTTAACAATGGAGACTTCGAATAATTGAAATAAATGGATTGTAAACAAATTAGAATGAAGTAACGTAGTTCTTTCTTTCTTTACTTTCTTTCTCTAAATTTCTTATCCTCCGTGCTTAAGCTGACTCACGAGTTCAAAGTCTGCATTAGAGACTCAGAAATTCAGGAATTTTCCTCTCGGTCTATACCTCGCATGCTTTTATTTCGTATTGACACATCGATCACGTTGGCTTGAATGAAAATTTTTTTTTACAACGTCGTAATTTTTGTCGCAGTCAAAAACTATAAAATTTTGCGTAATACCCTCAATTATACAAAAAATGTCTCTCTCCGCAATTCCATCGCGTAAAAAATTTTCGTAAAAAAATTTATTCGTTGCACTACAGTCAACTACAGTCGCATTAAACTATTACCTGGACTTTGAATACGAAAGACGCTGCTGAAGAGCAAAAATACTCCACGATACCTTGTCAAAACAGTAACAACCTCTTTTCCGCGCGATTACCCCCGGAGCTAACGCGATTACAACGCGTCCTGCCGGCGACATAGCAAGAAACGAAAGAAGAATACAGCGTAATTCATTCGAGCACATAAGAAGAATCTCAACCACGACGCGTTGCTCGAATAAACAAAACTTGTCAAGAAAGCAACGAGCTGAGCGTAAGACCGCGAAAAAAGAAAGCAGAATAAAGAAGAATAAAACGAGAAATGGAAGGAGTCTCGGGAAATCTAAAAACAGAAAGAAGGGAAAAGTACGACGAGGACGGTGAAAATCCATTCACGAAATTCCGTTCTGTCGTCAGGCGTGAGCAGACTGCGGATTTTTATGCGAATTCATATTTTTCTGTATTCTTGATATAATCAATGGAATGCAACAATGTGCGGGTACAGTTTAAATTCCCAATCAAGAAAAAAAAAAAGAAAATGATGAAAGTTAAACGGCACTCGATTAAATGGAAGAACCGAAAGTTCCTAACGAATTCGACAAATTCGATAACCGAAAGAGTCTTTAGCAAAAAAAAAAAAAAAAAAAGAAAGAAAGAAAAAAACATCGGGACTACGTACACGAACCTAGCAGAAATCGAGGAATAACTCAAAGGACGATCTCTCTGGAAGAGAGAAAGAGATACGAGCGGCTCACTACGGTACAATTCAAAGGGAGGAGTGAAGCTGTCCTGAAATGAGGTCGACATAATTGCACCCCTAGCCATAGCGTTGGCAGAGCCAGGCCGGGATAGGATGAAGGAAAACGCGATGGCGAGAGAGAAACAGAGAGAGAGAGAGAGAGAGAGAGAGGGAGGGATAAGGTAGGCTGAGGAGAAGGACGGTTAGTTGGTCGCCATCTATTGTCTCTCGTAGACTCGACTCGGCCCTGATTAAATACTTGACACATCCCCGCCCGATCCCAGGCCGGCATAACTTTGTTCGAATTGTAATTACGGCCCGGATCGGACTCCGGTTACGAAGCCGAGTTCCCGAACCCGAAAACCCGCGGAAACTTGGCGGTTCCGCGCCCCTTTCTGAAATGTCGCGGTTCCCTCCTGTCTCTCACGATCCTCGCCCTGACTGGATTCGACTTTCCATTCAAGCTGAACGAACACGCTCGATCTCGAAACAGAAATCCGTGGTATCTTATCTCGCGGCAATTATATGCGGAAATGTATCTTGTCTGGCCCGACGGAAGTTCCTATGCGCCTCTGTGTACCGAGGGAATTGCCATTTCCGACGTTCTTTGTACGATTCCCAGAATAGGTGTGCGCGTGTCTGTGTGTGTGTGTGTGTGTGTGTGTGTGTGTGTGTGTGTTAAAGTTCGAGGTACATTTCAGACAAATTACCAAGGTTTTGTGAGAAATTAGGTGTACGTTAGGTAGACGTGATTCTTACGCGATTTTACTAGGTTTTCGTATTTACTTTCGCGATAACGTCACGGTGATAAAGAATTCTTAATTCCGAGAATTAACAACAGCAGAAGTATCGAACAGTTTCAAGTACTGCGTGATTTTCTCAAATTCTCTGATTCTCCGAGGACGAAGACCGAAGGACGTCTAACAAACCTGCTGAATTAATTGCTCCCTTGCTCATGCAAATGCGAATGCCATCGTGCAGGAGGGCAAGCGGCAAATTTATTCGCGAAATTCAAAGCTTTTCCCTGTTGGTTGCTGTTTTTCTTCTCGCGAAAAAATCGCCGACCGAAGGGGTTGGCTCGCGTGTGTCTCGAGAATTTGTAGGGATCGCGCGTGATCCGAGGAACAGCCGTCACGGATACACGTATACATCAAGATGGCGAATACCTCGGAATAGCATGCCCCTTGTAATCAGATAACGAGCCCCGCGAACGAAATACCGCGATGATATTTTTACCTTTGTACCTTTGACAAAATACCGTTCGCGTATATATTCAAACAGCGTGGCGCGTATCACCGTAATTTGTAAAGTAAGCGCCTCAGATTGCCATCAATGAACCACCGCTGCTTCTAATCTGAATTATTTTATTCCACGATTGATTGTTTTCGCGTGTTTCATCGTGACGCCTGGCCTATTCAATTGTGCAAACGAGTCCGATTTTAAATTTTCGTTTTTCACACGATGGAATTTATCATTCCGGAGGAAAAGACAGTTTCAAATCCAATCAAGTATTAATTATGTACTTTAGTACTTTTGCGATGAATATATAATTTTTTTAACTTTTAACGTTGCACAACGCGTTGCACGAATTATTCAAATTTAAATTTTAATCAGACGGTAATTTGTCACACTCGCTAAATACATCAACGATAAGTGCATGCCGCCGATTCGTCAAATTACGCGAACGGGGCGAACTTCTCCGAATTATTAGTCGCTCTGACAGATGATAGGGTATATATGAAAAAGATGACGTAAATACGAGGAGCGCATTGTAAATTAGAATGGCGAAATTGTCACGAAAACCGGTATCAAATTTATGGACAAGCCGAGCTGGAAAATCTAAATCCCTCGTGATTGTCTGTCAATTATTTATGATTGGCGGCAATTTGTCCAATGGAGTATAAGCCCCGGCGCGATGGGGGTTTACCGGCTGTCATCCAATGTTTCGGACTGTATTACTCGTTTTTACTCTTCCACGCTAATGTAACAGTCACCGCGAAGCAAAAAATAATTTGCGGCTGTTAATATCACGCGACAGACAACCCCTTTCCTTTCTCAAAAAAAAGAAAAAAAAAAAAGAAAAAATGGAACTACACGTACATCTCTACCAAAACTGACGATTCTTAATTTACCACCGAGATAATTCTTTACACAAGCTATGAAAATGATCTATACGCGATAAATTTCATTTATATCAAGTATTTAAGTAAAAATTCAGAAATTCGCGGGATCGGAAATTAAAGAACAGGGTGAAGGACCTTAGTTAAACTCAACAACCCTTCGGTCGATTAACTACGGTCGAGGAGGAAGGAGAAGGGGCACGACTTGGTTATCGTTGAAAATTCCCGCGTAATAGAACTTGTAATGTCTAACGGGACGACACGCCATTGCGGCAAGTGTCGCGTGGACAAAAACGACGCGACGTGTGGCGAACGTGAAGGGGGGAAACGAAAGATGTTGCGACTGGAATCCTATGCAAATATTTTCTGGGCCATTTCAGAGGAGACCCGGAATTCTTTCGACTTCATTCCAGTCGACGATAAGCCACGATATACGAAACGATCCTCGCGTGATGCAGCCACATCGATCCAGTTCCTCCAACGACCTAGCGCTAATCGCACTCGCTAACTCGCCGATCGTTTAATTTTGATTATATTTTTAAATTAATGAAGCGATAAGGCGCAAGCAGATAAGGCTGAAAATGTGTTACACAATTATTGTGTGTCATTCGCGCGTTGGCGAGAAAATTACACCCCCGGCTTTTGAATTGAATGTGGGGTATGAAACTTGCAATTTTGTCGTTATTTGATAATTAACGCCTCGGGGAAGGATTTTTCACGACGATGTGACAATACGAAGTATAATGTATTCGGATTTGGAAAAAATTTGTTCACACTATCTATTCTTTGAAAGACAGATATTTTCCTTTTCTTCGGGACTTTTTCCTTTTTTTTTTTACTTTTCCTAGAACATTCAAACTTTTTCGATTAGCTATCGATTAGCCAGCATTTTGATCTCTCAATGGAAAGACATTTGAGTCGAATAGAGTTGAGGAATAGTGCCGATAAAGAGAAACTTATAAGAACAGACGCGAAGAAAAAAGCATTTGGAAAATATTTCAAAAGCTATTAAAACTTTCTCGACACTTTTATGCTGCTTAGTTCAGGAAAAGAACCTTTAGGAGATAACTTAATAATTGAACGAAATTACCTCCGATAAAATATCACACAGCTATTTACTCCTTAATTTCCGATTTTCTTGCTAACTTTGTGTGCCAGTTAGTTATCAGTATTTACTTTTACGTTTTGTGCGCGTGAACTAGCGCATAATGGATAATAAAATTTTTGTTTGGAAACTGACAACTGGTCACATTTTTACCTACTTAATTTTTCGCATTTTATTGTCTGACTCCATTGAAATATTTGAAGCAATTTCGTTCTTAAATGTAACAAGAATTTTATTTATATCGATACTGTCTAAAATCGGTATTGGTCAGTGAAAGTAAGAGAATCTTAATTCACTAATTTTCCAATACTTTCCAAAGTATTCTCTGGATGCTTATGCATTTGTAGCGAGCTTAAGATTGCAAACGATATACTCGCTGTAACGTTTGATAGACGAAACAAATCTATACCTTTGTAAAACTACGAATTTACATAAAGACGCGCAGTCTACCGATTGGATTAACGTAACAACGTTGTTTTCCGAACGAACAAACAACCCTCGTCCCATGTTACAGATCAGTGAATGAAAAAAAAAATTCCTGAAAAACACGCGAACCTATCGATGTCCGCGTGCGAACCGCGTGCACGCCGCTGTTTACAAATTTATATCAAAGATTGTCTCCGGGCACGGTGCGATATCAGCGGCAACACTTGTTGCTCTTTCCTCCTTACAAAAGATTGATGTTTCCATTTCCCATTCAACGAGACTTATATTCATTCATGAATCGCGGAGAAATCGTCTCGACACCGAGCCCGACTTCCTCGCCGAACGATAGAAGACAAGCGTTTAATAATAAAAGAGAGAGAGAACAAGGAAGAGACTCACCAGCCACGCTGACGAAAATCCAGCCTTTCAGCAAGCACGTTCACCAAAACCACGCGTTCTTTCCAATTTCTTCGCTCTCCGCTCGCCGGTTTATGATTTTCCCGTCATGTCACGTCGTAGCCGGGCTTTCGCTAGTCCCCAGTGTCTCCTTACCACAGATCGCACTGCACGTCACTCTGTCTCCCCTTTTTCTGTCTGTCTTTTACCCTCCTTCTCACTCGTTCTCAGCCGTTTTCCAACCACTCGACGAAAGTTCAACGATGTACAGCCGATTTGTATAGGATAGAGGATAGTCCACTCCAATTGCCTCACACCACACGATCACGAAGAAGTCGAGCATCTGCGTATCATAGGATCACACGATTTTACGTGGACGACGGCAGAGAGAGAGACAGACGCTTTGGAGAAATATAGAAAAAGGCGAGCCACGTGTTTCTATCGTAGAATCCTCGCCGCCTCGAATCCTTCCGAATACGAAGACTGGCAAATCGTGAAATGACGAAATTTCCTCGTTAAATTCCTCTATGCGAGTGGAATTCGAGGGGGGCCAGGCTGCACGACGACGAGCCTCGTCACGTGGCGGCGTGCAGCATTGATCGCCAACGACCTTGGTTGGTGTCTCGGTGCACGTTCCCCCACGAGAAGGTCACCAACAGCATGCCATGAATCTGTCGTGTTGAAACCGGAGTGAAAGACACCGGCGTGAAAGTGCTTCGACGTGTTTAATCCTTCGACAACCTACGGGACAACAGTTGTACGGGACGAGTACGCGGAAATTCCAACGTTATCGTCGGCCAACCACGATGAAACGACATGAAGATGGCCTCTTAGCATCACATGTCCTCTGGCTGGCTGGTACCACACAGTGGACGCAGCCACCGCGCGTTTCTCTCAGACTGTCGTGTCTGTTTATGCTTTTCTGGTGAAGAGGTTTGGTTCTCCAAGAGGCGGCGAGGAACACGTCCGTTCGCGAACTGTTCGCCAAACGCACTGACGATCCCGGCGGCTGGTTCGCCGGTGACGTTGTGTCTCCGCGGGTTCGATTCCCGGATGGGCATGCGCCACGTTCCACGCTTTGGAGGGAGGCTGCTACTCGCGCGGAGGTGCATCCACTCGCGGCAGGGTGGTTGCCAGGGGGTGGTTTTCCTTTTTCTCGTCTTTTGCCAACTTTTCCCTCGTACCTTCCTTCGTCTTCCTTCCTTCCTTCCTTCCATCGTTATACGGCCGCCGCGACTACGTTTGTATTAACCTGTGCCACGGACAAGCAGATGGACGGTAAGCAGATCGTTAACTCTAGCGACGGATGCTTGGTTTGTTTGTTGTGACGAATTTACGGACACGGATTAACGGTCCGTAATTAGGATTTCCACGAACCGGCGATGAAAACACGTGTGATAGCGTTCCGGGTATTTCGAAATATTTTTCTGTTTTTGCACTTGGATGTTTTTCGTGAGTACCAAACGTAAATATTCGACTTTCGACACAGATGACCGTAATTAGGATTTCCGCGAATTGATCAGAGGAAACACGTGTGAAACAGGAATTTCAAAGCGAGTGTTAAGCACAGTGTGCGTAGTTTCACTAAATATTCGACTTGCTAATATAATCGTTACGAGATAACGTACGTATAATAGATATATTTCTTGACTTTGTTTCAAACTATATCGAAATAGTTGTCTTTTATGTGTTGGCATAGTGTTATAATAAAATATCAGCTTATTAATAGAACGTACGAAGGAAGAAGTGTAATTTAAATCATATTAAAATGTTAATACAAAATTACAAAGTACGAATTAAAATATTGAATGCAATGAATAAATAGTGTACAGTTACAGTGAAGTGTTATGTTAGAATAATTTAGAAAGTTCAAGATTTAAACGCGTTCGCGAAACGTTTCTTTTTCGTGGGAGGTTTCTTCGACTCGACGAAGGGAGAAGATCCGTCATTTCGATTCGTTTAAAGGTCGAAATTGAATTTACTTCCGGACGAGGACCTGTCTCTTTGAACGGCTCTCTCTTTTTCGTCGAGGATTGGGGAAGAGGAATTTAATGAGTTCCTTCGACGTGAATCCTGGTGGAAGTTTGACGATTTATTTTGCTGTTTCTGCAGGACGCGGATTTGTTAGTCGGCTAACGGTCTCTGAAGCGAAGTTGAGGGGTAATTACGTCTTGAGCACTTGTTGCTCTTGCTCTTGTTACATTTCTGCTTGTATTCTCCGCGGATGCGTTACATGGTTAAGCGCGGCCTCCGCTGTAATTGCTGCCACGTCGAAGATTTCATTTTACGTCGGCGAGTAACTCGCCAGTGATGTTACGCGTGACTCGTCTTTGTACAATCTCGAAACTTTTGGTCCGCGGTATTTTTTTAAAAAGGAGGATTTTTTTAAACCTTGTCGTGCGATAGCTTCAAAAATAATTGACAAATTTACGGATTTGTCCAATTGAAATGATCGAGCAATTATTTATTATTTATCTTATCGGAAAAACTTTCATTTGTCAACTTTTCTCAAATTTGGAAATTCGGAAAAAAAATTTGGAAATTTTCGATATTTCATCACTGGCGATGCTTGCTGCACGTAGAAGCCTGCGTCGTTTCACTTTTGCTCGGTATCGATAAAAAAGAAGGTCGCAGTGGGCAATCAAATCAAGACATTCGAACGGAATAAAATAAAATAAAACTCGTCGTCGGTCGCTCCAATCAGCGAGCGCATTCACTTACACCAGACTTCATTCATCGAACGATTCAACCGCGTAGATTTCGAATTTCAAAAGCGTGTCTAATTCCGTTATCGAGTCTCGTCGCATATGATATATTCGATAAGCAATTAATTCTCTTTATGTGATAAAATTTTCGTATAGTAAAATTCACGTAATTTACGTATTTTCAAATTTACGTCATCACAACGTAGTTTCGTACTCACCATTATGACGTTTAAAAATGGAGGAAATCGCTTCTTCGTTCCAATTGTATCTTGCTCGATGAAACAAACGTATCGCACATTCGTAAAAAATTAACATTTTCCAACGAAATTTGCATAGCACTTTTCAAAAACGTTTCACTTTTTCGAGCTTTAAATACTGTGTTCAATAACGGACGTCCATCTTGAATAACTATCTTTATATTCGACGCAGTGCTGTCGAATCTGTCAATCTCGATCGATACAAAACTCGATAGTGTCGATACCCGCCATCTTTCCCGCAATTACGTCTTCCCGCCAATTGTGCCCCCCATATTGAAACAAAGATGGCGCTTCTGGCGCCATAGTCAAGGTAATTAAATTTGAAGAAACGATTCGTTAAAATTCGTACGACCGTGATTCCGAAACCGTGATAATTCGAGTCTCGAAACATCATACGCGAACATTTCGGTTTAACACTCAATCGTTAACGACTCGAACAATCTTTAATACAAACATTTAAAACGGTTCAGCAAGATTCGTGAATCATAAATTCGGAATTCGATAGCGTCGACATTCGTGTCTCTCGAATCGTATTGCATTCGCGATTGATTTCACATATCTTTTCTCAATAATGAATAGATACGTAGTATTGTGCAATTAGATACACAAGTTAAGGGATATTTTAGCGTTATTCACTCGCGAGATGACAAATGAACGCGGAGCAGTCAACCGTTCGCGAAAACTGCCGCGTTGACTGACCCGCCACCTACAGGCGGCGTTGGTAAACGGAAATCATACGTCACGCGCGTTCTCATTGGCTGATCGAAAATTAATCCGCGCGACAACGACGCCAGATTGAGACATACAAAGCAAGGACTGGAAACAGCGGGAAAAGGAATGCGCGTAGAGGCACGAGAAACCCAGTTAACCCGGTTGATTACGCGCGGCAGGTGTCACGCGCCAAAGTTATCAAGTTTCGTCTAACCGCACGAAATACCTTGCGAATTACGAGCGAGAGAGTTCTCCGCGCGGCGTTTGTCCGTGCCGCGGTTAATTGCACTCGCGACCGGCGAGTGCTTTCCATTCGCGCCGGAATGGAAAAGGCGAAGCACAAGGGGCGGAAGAGAAGAGGCCACCGCAATGCCACTTTCTACGCACCGCAGACTGCTCCCTCGAACTTCACCGCCTTTCTAATTTCCTTCGCCGCGACTTTTCATTATGCCTGATGCGCCCAGCCCATCACGACGAGGTAAGAAATATAATGGTTAAAAACGGTCCCCGGTATGCTTAACCTCAAATTGCGCAACTTTTCTGCCTGTATAATGCATACTTAGACTGAGTGGGGGAGAGATATGCATGTTCTTAACGGGACAATTACAGTTTTTAGATTGGATGCTGGCGTTTGGATGTGTCTCATGCTGCGTTCAGCGTTTCGGCGCATTGGTAAGTGTTGGTTGTGTTACCTGTAATTAAACAGAGATTAATTTAATTTTCACCAGGAAGTTTCAAGTGTAATGGATCATACGTTGAAACTTTTTTGAATGGATTTTTGATCAGGATCCAGTAAGTCAGAAATAAGGTTAATTTAAACAGTTTGGGACACTTATTTCATGAAGAATAATAAAATCATAAGATAAAAGTTTTTTTTAGAAAATCTAAACTTCAATTCAATCAGATTAAATTAGGTTAAATTATTAATCAGATTAATTGAGTAAATTATACAAGAAATGCTATTTATAAATGAAATATATTTTTATAGAAACAAGATGAATGAATAGCTAGTATTCATAGTATGAAATAAAAGTTCTTATACAAATTCATAACAAAATTGTTGTGTATAGAACAAGCTAATAAGTTGAGAGGTTTTTAAACTTTTGTACGTTATTATTTCTGTCTTATAAAATCCTATTATAGTATAGTAATCTTAAGAATATTACAATCGAATTTCCTTTGAAAATACACTGTACCTGTGCAGTAATTTTATATTTGGAACTATTTTATGTTATGTGATTGTACATACATGTCTCATTAATACATTATGGAAAATTCAAATTACAGAAATTTGCAGAAATTTGCAAATTAAACAAATCAATATTTTGCTTCTGTTTCTCAATGATGTCCATAAATTAACATAAACATTCGCACAGCGTATTGATCGTTGCAAACAAAAGGATAACTAGCCAAAAAAAAAATGAAAAGATCTCCAACGCGATTTGATGAAATTCCGGAGGAATTTTCGTTCGGGTTTTTTTATCACCCTCTACGATTTAACGTTTCCGTGTATTTAAATACGTGACAATACGTAACTCGATTTTCGCGGGGGTTCCCTTACTCCGCTCTTCCCCTTAACCTCGTCCGAGCATACGAATTCCGCGTCGACGGTAATTTCAGGGGATGCATTTCTCGCGGATATGGAGGTTCCGCAGCATTATCAAAGAAAATTCTAGGTTAAAACGTTGAAGCTCGAAACTTCAGGCTGAATATCCGCGGCAGATTTTTTTTATCCGCTCGCGATTCGCGCCCGCGATAAAGAAACGGGGTATTTCCCCACTTTGACGATATGCTCGCGCATCTGCGAATTAGTTCTCTGGCGCTCTGGTTACATTTTGTATAATTGCGAGCAGCTTGTCGTTCCACAATCCGCGCGTGCATGATTATTCATGCCGCGAACGACTCGCCGTTTGCCAGAGTGCGTGGAATCGTACAGCACACGATCTCGTCCTCATTCATTTGTGTCGCGAGATCGCGTAAGAAAGTACATACGTAGGAAATCCCTGTTGGAAAATGGAAACTGGAGCTTTTTGAAACGATCTTCTGCTTTATCGTGTATTTCTCGATTTCTTTCGAACATTGCCAATAACAAGTGTGACAATTAAACTCCACGTTACAGTGCTAATAAAATTTGATATTTCATTCATAATATATTTATGACAAGTTTCTACAGCCCGCGACAGAAAGATAGTACATCCTATATTTTTTTGCATTATGTTCACGTCCATTGTTTCTCACGAAGTGTACTATTTTGATATTACTATTTTCTATTTTTTTTTTTTTTTTTTTAGTGACACCAAATGTATTGCAAAAAGTTTAATTTATGTTATTTGTACGTGTTGATAAAAACACTGTGAAAAAATGCATATAAGAAAAATTTTGTATGATAGGAGTGAAACTATCTTTTTATTCCAGGGTGTATAAGTACTGGAACACTCTCGCGAGTCAACTTAGATTTCATTCGCGTTAATTTCGCTAAACTTCGACCGAACGAATTTTCTCACAAATATAATAAATCGGGAGATGAAATGGTATCGTCGACGACGCTACCCCTCGAAGATTTTCGTAGCGTCGGACCAAAGAAATAACTTACGTCCTGTCCTCGGTATCGGAAGAAAAATGCGTTTGCATCAGATCCGCGATTGGAGGGTACCAAATGGATGATAGAGATATAATTCTAAGAATGCCGACGGAATCTTAAATCATTGCTTTTATGGTAAATTGAAGAAGGCTCTGTCTGCAGCTAGCACAGACGGATCCCACGAAAATCCCATAGAAATTAATTTTCCAGAGGAGGATTGTTTTCGAAACGAATTAAAGAATTTACTCTTTGATCGAAACTTGCAGTTACGTGTTCAATTCGCAGTTAGATAACTCAACACTTGGAATAGAATTTACATTTCTTTCAAACCAACGTTTTACACACTTAATCGTAGTTAATTGATAAATTGCTCCCACGAAGATAATTCTGTAATATTATATTATTATAATTACACTATGCACTGTAAATTTGGATGCATTGGATAATAATTAGCGAGACTTGTTGTTTTTCGATTTCGATTAACTGTAGCCTGACGCGAATTTGAATTCAGGCGGAACAACTCCGTTCAAATTTAGACGAGTGCTGATGTATTAGAACAATTACTGAGTGTCATGTATATTCCGATTTTTCTTCACTTTCGCTTCTGTGAGCAATATGTACACGTGTATGAGTATAAACATTCGTCGAGTAAGAGCAAAAATCTCGCGGCGCAGATAAAGGCACGAAATTAAGAAAGGAGAGTTATCTCCATCAAAAGGTTGCGTTCAAAAATCCCAGAATGCGCTATAGCTGTTTAAATGAGGGGGAGTTCCAAGCTGTAAAGCGAAAAGCGCGCGGCGTCCGCCTCTCCGCCAATGGCGGCATCGTCTTTATCGTCTGGTCGGAGTGATTAACTTCCCTTTCATTAACGCAGTATTCGTGACCTTCGTCGCATCCAGCGTTGGCGGTCTCTTGCACGGTCCCGTGAAGCGTTTCTCGCGCATTCCTCTCGCATTTTAAACCGTCTCATCCTCCGGTTATATCTCACCTTACCCTTTCTATGAAAGTCTGTCGTGGCTCGAGTTAATAATGTCCCCACAATTAATAATCGTGAAATTAATACCAAGACACTGGTGAATAAAGATGGATAGAAGCGCCGCTCCCTCTCTCTCTCTCTCTCTCTTCTCTTTCTCTCGCGCTCACCATGCCTGTTTTCACGCCTTTATCCGCATTCACTGGCGCGCCCGTTCCGGATTAAAACCTTATCGTCTCGGCGGCTTTCTCTTTCCACCGGGGATCGCGCAAAGGACGCGATCTTCAGCCCGCATCTTTCCACCCGGAACCGCTTTGATTCCGATCCTTGTAATTTAATCGGATCTTTGACACCCGTTTTCGACTCTCGAGTTCTAGTTCATTCGGTCCCTGCTTCGCGAGTCAGACAATGCTGACTCGATTACATCTATGCGCGACGCGGTTTGCACTACCCCACGCAGGATGGAAGGAATTTAATTAAAAATTTTTCATTTTAATCCAATTTAATTCCATTTGAAATTAGTAGTTCAGGATTTCAACTTTTTTAGCTTCCCGCAAGTGTCTTAATGCTCGCGAATAAGATCGTTTGAAAATTGAAGCGAGTCTTCGCGCAAAATCCACGAAAATGTTTGAGGAAATTCTCTCCGTAGCGCAAAAAAAAAAAAAAAGAAAGAAAAGAGCAACGCTGCGAAGAAGCGTCTCGTCAATGCTAGAAAATTTTCGTGGCAATGTCGAAGCGCTCACCGCCGCGCTGTAATAAAATATTTCTACTCAGCAGAATCGTTGATCGAAAGAATTAATTGATTCCCGGGGGCGCGATCGTTCAATCCCTTCAGATTGCATCTTTCTCCATCCTATTGGCGCGATGAACAAGCTGGCACACGGGTGGCTCTGTGAAACGAATTTGGCGGAGCTGAAGGTTTGATTTCATCGAGCTCGTCCGGCATCTATGGCTAGGGCCCGGGCTGGCTTTTCATCGGATGCGCGTTCCCACGTAGCGAGCAATTGATTTAAAAGTAGGATAGGTCATCGATTCGACCGGCGCGGTCTTTCAATCCAGGATTGGTAAATGAATCGACGGATGAAAGGAGATCCAACGAATTTCCCGTGATTCTGTGCTTTTTCTCCCTGTGTGTATTATCGAGGCATAACGTCCGGGATTACGTTTCACGATTGGAAACGACGGCCGTGCTATCGCGGCGGTCGTTACAAGTTTCCTTCTCCTTCCAAAAACACGTCTCGACAATTTCGCCTTGCATATACGTACAGCTACCTGCGTCGCGAATTTATCGAAACTTTGTAATGTACTCCGGTATTATATCGGCGTATCGGAAGTTTATGCCATCGGTGTTTTATTTCGATCGATACCTGCGTGAATTTCTTTCGACTTATTATTATCGGGTTGTTGCCCAGTTTTCGGCAAGCAGCGCCACGAAGTTTCGTGACAGATATTAAACGCGAGTTCTTCACGCCAGCATTTCTTGAGAGCGAACGTTAGGATTTACTGGCATTACTTTTGGCAAATGTAAGGAGCTGCAGTTTAGCGAGAGACATTTATCACAGTGCAACAATGAAATCCTATCGTGTTATTGTTAATTTACAAAATCCAACATGTTCGACTGAAACAAGAATGGTCATCTTTCGTTTCGTTTCGTTGCGTTTGAAAACAATTGCAAACGTGGCAAACATGGTCGTAATGCCACCGATGAATTTCCAGAGCTAAAGCACGTCAAATTTTCCCTCAAATTCCCTTTTTTTTGTCACTGGTAATTGGTCTGAATCTCGTTGCCTAAATCCCGTTGCCAAGCTCCGCGTTTCCCTTCTTTGGTTTCGGTCCGTCCTCCTCCGACTGCATCCCCCGACGTGGAGTTTACCCTCTCTCACGGTTCCGCGAGAGAATCTAATGAATTTAAGCCGTCAATAATACGTGACGTCGGAAGGGCGGCGGAAATCCTCTCCCCTGCGTTGGGAACTCGAAAAGCTGCTGCGAGATCTGCGTGTGTCGTCCCGGTTTGCTCGATACCGATTCAGTCGTGGTACGTGGTGCACACGCACGCACACGCACGTGAACGACACGTACGAACAAAAGGGCCGGCTTGTACACAACGTGGAGCAATCGGTCGGGCGCAGTCACTGTGAAATTAACGAATTTTTCACGATAGGCACATTAACTGCCACCCGGCTGGGTCAGCAAAAGCGTCGAACCGTTTATGACAATGATGCGACCGATCCCGCCGAATGACAGAAATACAATCGAATGGCTTCGTGGATCGGTTAACGAAAACCAGAGAGAGAGAAAAAAAAATATATATATATATATATATATGTATTACACATGGCTTGCGAATTTCACATAGAGTTTCCACGTGCATGTGCACACGGGCAAATTGTGAAAAGCGAGCCGCCAGTCGTGATTTATAGGGAAAACTATTTCTGCCGAGCACGGACTGCGCACTTTTGCATTTGTATTGCAGCTTATTAGACGTGCAAATTAACTGGCAACTTTATTTTCTTGAATTCTCTTAACAGTCCATAAAGAAACTTGTCAGTCATCTATTGAAATCATTCGTTTCTTACCTAGGACGAAATAAATAAAGCTCTCTGGCAGACGATGCTACCTGTGCGGAAACAGCAGTCGATCCAACGCCATCGAGATGGCGCGTTCGATGGTACCGTGGTACCGTGTTACCAGCGCGAGTCTCCAGAACGATCCAATTAAAGCAAATACTTCCGAAACGTATAATCGTTGCTCGCTTCGGAAAATGAACCCACTGTTCGGACGACGCGTTCGAAAGTCGACGATCTCGAAAAGTCGAGTATCGCGATAGAGGAGGGTGGCGTCGGGAGTAGAAAATAAGGGGAAGGGGAGAGGGCTACTGGTAGAAGTTTCCGCCTTCGTGCACCTACGACCGTTGGGCAGGGCTAATAGGATTCGCGAAATTAATTACCTGCATTTGCATAAGCCCCCGTAAACGTTTTTCTTTTCTACCGTGGGCTGCTCTTGGACCAGGAGGAACGAGAGAAAGAGAGAGTGAGAGAGTGAGAGAGAGAGGGATAGTGGAGAGAGGCAGACGAATAATTTTCACGGAGAAATTCGTGATTTCGTTAACGATATCCTCGTCTCTGTTGCTTCCGAATGTTCGTCGTCTTTTTCTTGCTCGAATCGATCTCTCTCGTTTTTTTTCTATTCGGACTGCAACGAGCCACTGCGTTACGCCGTTGCGTTTACATCGTCAAGGACGACATTGTCCTGGTCGTGGTGCCGCGTCGTCGGCGATGGGCATAGCCCGGCTAACGAGATTTGTCGTCCAGGATAATTAGATTATTCGTACTCTCCTGGACGAGCGGGGGAATTCAGCGTAGACACACGGAGACGGGAAAACGAAGCATCCATACCGCAAGAACCGAGGCGCCCGCCGGCTCTGTAACGAACGGCCATGTGTTTGATAATTCGTCAGGAGGAGGGAGAAAAAAATCGCTTCTCCCTTGCTCGAGAGATCTGACGCGTTAACGAGTATCGACGCTCCAGATTCTCCCGTTCGTTACTACATATTTACACTAACCGGTGAAAGTATTTCGGTACGCTCGTAAAAAATTTCTGCTCCACGCAAAAATATTTTGTTTCGTCGGTACTACAGCGAAGGAAATGCATCATTGGCGACTGTGTGCTGGCAAAATTTGGAAACGAACCTGGATCAGAGAGTTTAGACTTCGGGATTAATTTAATTATTTCGTTCAGTATTGTTACAATCGAACGTAGGAACGTAGCGATGAAACTTCTTTTACATTCATTTCGTTCGAACGAAAAAAAAAAAAAAAATGATCGAAAGAACGTAGAAGAATCAAGATAGAGTTCCAACATTTACCATGGGAAAATCTCAGGTTTCTGCTTACCGATGTTCGCCGAACAGGGCCGTCCAGCTTCAAGGCTTTTAAGAAAATACGTAGCCAGTCGGGATTGTATCCCTCTCGGTGAAAATTCGCCGGTATTCGTGGAAATTACTCGTGATCCGTGCTTTTTGATCTAAAAAGCGGCCTCGTGCGAGAGGGGTGGCCCGGGACGTCCAGGGGGTGGGGGGAGATCCCGGTGGCATTCACGAAGCTATTGTCACGAGGAGATCACGTGTGTGATGCGCCGAGAGTGGGACTCCCGGCCGGCCTCGGGACACCGAATAATAGATATTACCACAAAAGCGGCGTGTGCCGTCACGTTGAAAATTGATTGGACCATGTACCCGGTGGTTGATAAGGCAACCTCTTGTTACACGTGCCCGTGGATATATGCGCTTGTCCACCATTGCGACGAGAGCAAACGTAAATCGCAAATACTTCGCTTTTCTGTTGGCGCGGTCGAATGGAACCGTATGCAAATGGAAATCGCAATCGAGAAATCCCGTTCGCGCTCGTTCCGTTTAAGTTCCACCTAGCCTTCCCTATTGTACCAAGCCTGTGCTTCATGCCGCCGCCACTGTTATTAACGCTTTAAGTTATTCATAGCAGCCGGCTGATGCGGTCCCAACCGTGAAAGACAAACACCGAACGATTAAATTCCGCCGCGTATTCTCTGATCTTTAATTTAATTGGAACCGGTGGTTCTTTGCCGAGGAATATTTGATTTCTCGTTGGATGTCGCGCGCGCACTCTGTGTGTGTGTGTGTTGTGTGTGTGTCAGCATCGACATGTTCTTACTTATAAAAAGCATTCTTGATTTTTTCTCGGAACGATACAAAGCCCTCGTTCTTTTAAATTCGGAAAAGATTAGCCAATTTTTTTTTAACTTTCATCGCTTTATGAGTCCCGCTTGACGCTTTTCATCACGCGCCAGGCAATATTGTTAAGCCTAAGACCACTATTTCGTTTGAATCCTCTCCATTTTTTGCCATCTTCATTTTTTTTTCTTTTTTTTAAGTAATATTCTTCCTCGTTCCTGTAATGACTACAGGAGAAAGGTGGAGACGTCGAGCACAATAAGCAGTATTCCCACCTACACAGCGGGATGATTTCCCTCTTACACCGTCAGATTTCCATAGAATACTGTTGGGAATGATCCCGAAAGTTTGTCTGATAATACGATGACATTATGTAAGGCATGATCGTACGTTCAGTTAACCACTTTAAATCTCGACGTATCGTAACCGATTACGATAATTATCGGTTGTGAAACAGCTTCGCGATTGTTTTCGTGCGCGAAACGAGGATTACGTGCACCTGGTCCACGTAAGAAATTGATATACAGTTTACTTTCACATTGCGCCGTGGTCCGAGATTGAGCTGGTTGCGTGCTCGTGAAAGTATCGCTAAAATAATTGATTCAGAAACGGACTGTAACGAGAGCAGACGAGATGAAAAACAGTATCTGAAAGTTGAAGGATTATTAGGTAATTCCAATCAAGGTGTGGTCGAGTCGTCGAGTCGGCAATCAAGTTGGTTGTTGTCGAGTTCTTGACAAAACTTGGGCCTTGTCAGCCAGTTTATTAAAAATTATACCAACTCGTATTCTCGTGTCATCTGTCAGCAATTTGTCCAAATAACGAGTAAAACAAAGTCGGTTCAAACAAAATGACGCAGCGTTAGAAATAATCGCTCTGCTTAAATTTTATTAATTACACCTTTCACGACACGAGGCTCGTAATTACTTGAATCGACTTGAACGCTTACTTTTGACACACAGTCAGTGAATCTTTACAGTAAGTCAAAAAAAAAAAAAAAAAAAAGAAAGAAAACCACGAATATTCACGCGAAAAAGATAACTCGCTATTCCGATCGACAAAAAAATACAAGCACGAGTCGAACGATTTTCGGTGGTCCCGTGGCATGAACGCAGATAGTGCGGGTGTCGTTCGTTCTCCACCGGCCAATGTCATCGATTATTGACGTCGGACGTTATCAACGATTGATCGGCAGCAATTAACACGACATTACACAGTGGTGCTGGCCTCGCATGGAAAATCCGCGGTGGTGTACCGTGCCGCCTGTAAAACGCGATAAACACGATTTCGCATCGACGTTATCGATCGGACCCGTCAATTCGACATCGCGTAGGTAGGTACGCGCGCCAGGAACGTAAGTGCGTCCCCCAGGGGCTGGAAATCGGTTATCGGCGACAGTTGGAACTTTCCGATCAATCGTACGTAGAACGTAGCGTTTTCCCGGTGTCGAGCATGAATCTCTGCGGTTGATACGCGAACAATCGATACTCCAGGAATATATATATGTGTGTGTGTGTGTGTGTGTGTGTGTGTGTGTGTCTATATATATATATATATATATATATATAATATCGGACCTTCGGCCGGAGATCGTGTTTTCGGCTTCGTCAGAGTAGCGGACAGACAGAAGAGAATAGGTATAGGATAGAGGGGACAGGAATCGGACAATAATGACGCGTTTCATTGGATCCATTGTGCCGCCGAATTCAAGTTCACAGGTACAATTGATGTGTATCTATTGCTGCTACTGTCCACCGTCGCCATTCAATCGACTTTCAATCTGTGGATGGTGTCGGCTCGCGAGAGATCCCGCGCCAAAGGAGAAGACCCCTCCTGTTTCCCAGCATTAGGCGCATTGTGGCTATCGATTGTCACTCGAGCCACCATCGTATCCGTCTTTTTCCTATCTTTTCCTCCTTTCTCGCCAAACTCTCGCGCGTTCGGGTTCTCGGTGTACCGTTATCTCGGGATTTTTTTTTTTCTCCCGGAAGAGATATCTCGCATGATCTCGCAAATTGGGCCGAGATTCCGAGCGAGAGTCTAGACTAGATTTTAAGCAGTGACCCCGTTTTTTTTTCTTTTTTTTTTTTTTTGTCAAAACCCAAATCGTCGATCGAATTGCAAAGCAATTAACTGGAAGTTAGCGACGAACGAATACGTTTCTAACGTACGGGATGCGAGTTAGTTAATTTCAATGATTAACAACAAGAGGGAGGTTAAGTCGTTACGCGTAAGGGCATAAGGCAGAGCAAGGACCAGGGGGCGAGAGGAGCGAAGGGGATACAACACGAAGGAGGAAGAGGCAAAGGAGGATAAGGGCCATGGAGGTAGTACTCTCGATGGAGGGATCCTACCGTGGGGGCACAAAGAGAAAGAGGAAGACAGGGGGTAGAGGGCCGGTGGTAGCATTGAATGCTGCAACGGCCTTCCTCCACTGGTCCCGCAGTCGAGCAGCTCTCCCTTTAGTTTATTTTTCCATGCGTAATGAACTCCTCTTCTCGTCCCAACCCATTCGTTCGTTGCATCGATAGGGCCGACCACCCTACCACTCGCCACAGACTAAACCCTGTTTCGGAATTCTATGCTATTTCACGTACCGACCCCTCGTTTCCCACTCTCACATGCCTTTTGATATACCGTACCGGCTCGCGGATATTTTTGTCTAAGTTCCGCTCAGCTTTGCGCGCACGTCGCGAATCGACCATCTGAAATTTCCAAGCGTCCCAAGCGATGGCGGATTGTGTGCGAATCGTCGGAAAGTTTGATTCAATACTGTACGAGACGATTTTTGAGTACAGTTCCAGCGTTGATATTTATTTCAAATTATTGCGAATTTTTTTCTTTCTTTCTTTCTTTCTTTCTTCCTTCGTTCCTGCCGGTATATTTATCTTACGTTAATCACGAAACGAAGCGAATGTTCGTTGTTTATGAATTCCCGTCTCTTTATCGAGAGAGTTCGTCGTCGTCGCGAACCGAGCGGAAATAGAGATTCCAGTTGCTGGATTACTTTTATTCGTATTATCGGTATGTCCGGTGGTAGTTCGTTTAAACAGCGCGAATTAGCAGCGGGGAATATTCGCAAGACTATAAATAATAGTTTCTTTTTGCGCTAGGTTAAATTCGCCGGGCAGGAGCAAAAGGACCAAACGGCCGAGACCAGCCCCGGTACACGAATCCCCGCGAGGATTCCTAGGTAGCGAATCCGAAGCTCGCTTTATCACGTATATGTAACGAACGTCACTGCATTAAACCCTGTTGCAGCGCGCAAGGGGGTAAGCGATGGCGCCGTCGGCTATTGCGTAATCTGCAATTTTATGCATGCCTGTCCTAAACGCGGCGGCGGCGGCGAGAAAGAGAAAGAAAAGTAGAGATCTCGCTGCGGTCTCTCTGTAATTGCTTGCCGCGAAAATAGCCGCGATAATAACCGGAACTGGCCCCTTCTCCTCCTCCTCGCGGAAATAAGGAAAAGACGGAAACGACGTATTTTCGTATTTGTCGTCGCGAAACTTTCTTAGCAAAATTAATTCATCACTCCTCCCGACCACGCGTGTTGGTAAAATTCACTCGTTGACGAAGTAATTTCGAAATTCTGGACTGGATTCTATCAGAGCAGGTTTTAACTAATTTTCGGACAGTCGAGTCGGATTAATAAATTTCGCCTGATTCTCTAGGGGTGTTGAAATACTTTTTTCAAGCGGACTACTTACTGCACGCGGAAAGAAACGCGGCGTAGGCGAAACACAGCGGTGAGAAGGAGAGCAGCGAGATACAACCAGTCGTCCGTATAATCTGTAGATCTGACCGCGAAGCGTGTTCTGCCCACGAATCCCGTGGGTGGTAATCCCGCCTCGAGGGTCTGATTTACAGGTGTAACCGGCAATAACGGCTCGCGGCAACGACGGAGAAAAAGACGCGAAAGAACGCTCGAACATGCGAATCGATCGTGTCTGCCTGCATCTGCGCCTTCGAATATATACATACGTGACGTTTGGTGGAAACGGACGAGGTAAATTGTTTTTAATAGCTCGCCCATCTGTTTCGATAAAAGTGGAGCAACGTATAAATACATGGATGAAAATCGTGCAAGTATTTACGAATGTTTGTCAGTGGAAAAGGAATGCGAGGAACGACGGACCCTTGATACAAATTGAGAGTTTGATCATCTGGGTCCACGTTGAACGACGAAAGTTATTACCTTTGACTTTTCAACATAGTTATATAAACGCCAAAGGTAATGAACCTGTTTCAAGAGAGTACCGGATCAAACGAGCAAAAACCGATGATCGCGAGTTGCTCAAATTTTTCGCTGTTCACACGTACAAGCACGTGAAAATCCTAAAGTAAAAATTTTGTCGCGCAAATATGTACTTTTTACAGCCCGTAATACCGCGATTAAGGATTTCTGCACGAGGAAATTTTTTTTACGGAAATTCTCTCTCTCGTTCTGGTTGAGAACTTTTGCCACGCGTCTACAAAATGATTCGTTCGATCGACGAATCTCTCGTTTTCACTATATTATTAGCGAGTGTACTAAAGTGCTGAGAGTGTTCGATGGAAAACAGCTTAAAGAAAACAGGATGGATATATCCTGTTTAAACTGTCTTGATTTACGGTCTGAGAGTGTTATATCGACACACGTCTCTGCGTGAATTGGTCACGTACGTTTCAACCGATCGCGTTCTAGTGCTTTCATCAGGTGAACGTGACCGGTGATTATCGATTAGATGCATCTTCGATCTTGCATAGTAATGCGATCGTACATCGTGAAATCACGTAATAGCTGTCGCGAATGCGCGAAGGGATTTGCATCTGTCAATCCCGCGTCGTTACGAGATTTCTCGCCGTGAGCGAGTTTACAATGATAGCGCTGGCATCGTTCGCCTTTCTCTATTTTCCTTAATTAATAACTATTCAAGGATTGTACAGAGAGACAACTTAGTCCCAGTTAGGTTGATTCTGTATTAGTCTTGCTTAATTTGACTTCGCTAGGCAATTTCTATCGCGCTCAACGATCCACTCTATCATAACCTCTGCCATCATTTATAATTCCAGCGACCAAGCAATTTTTCATTGTCTAATCTCAATGATACGTAAGTACAAATCCCCGAAGCCATCATTTTTCAAACTCTGCGCGCAGTGTGTACGACAGAAACGCGGCGAATAGCCGGGCTGCAAGAACTATTGACACACGTCGCCCGTACGTTTTCCATCGTAGCGTTTTTGTATCAGTGGATTGCCGATCACGCGTCTTAGCCGATCGTAATTCACCCTCGGCATCGTCTTTATCGAAATTATCGGAACCATCTGGACACGGGTTAAAGATCCGTACGGCGTTACGAAAACTCGTGGATACATCTACGAGCGACACACGTACTAGGTAATCAGGTGTTCGTACGAAGCTCTTCGGCAAGTAGAGCGCATCCGAGGACGGCAGAATCTCTCGGAACGATCTTGCATCGTGCGTACGCGAGAAATGGAGTGACCGGCAAAGCAGATGCTCGCACACCGCTTGCGAAATCGCGACAAAGTCTCTCTTTCTCTCTCTGCGCTCTTCTTCTGCCTCTTTGACTCTCTCCTTCTCTCGTTTCTTTCTTTCTTTCTTTTTTTTTTTATTGGAGTAATTTTCGAATTCCTGCACTGAGATTCGAAAGCTGTCTGTTCGGAGTGGAATGTCGTTTGGAATGTGTCTGTTTAAGATTTAATACTCCGGTGGATTGATTCATTTATTTCATCCAATTCGTTGGTTCATCGTTTATTAATTAATTTCGTTCATTTGGTTACCTGATAATTTTATTATTTTATTATTACGATTATTCGCGGTTTATTGTTATTGACTCGGCGCGACGCCAAATTTCGTGTACTAATTTCCTGCGCTTTTGTGTCCATTGTCCCACGAATGCTCTAATTAAATTATTATCGTTGCGCTGCAGGTATTTATGCATTTATGGGGAAATTTAAAGGCTCATAGATCTAAAGAATGAGCGTGATGTACAAAAAGAAAAAAAAAAATATCCAAAATAGAATAGCCGAACATGTCGCGTTTTATTATTTTCCTGAGAAAAATCTGCATTCTAACATTCTAAAAAATCGCACTATTGTTAATAATTTCGAAATCAAATATTTCTGAAACTGCACGCCATTTTATTTCTCTGATACAATCGTGCAAGTTTCTCACGAGACTACCATTATCCAACGAAAATTGCAATCCGTTTCGCAACGAGTTCCCCGGCAACGCGCGTTATCACTCGAAATCGAAGGATTTATCATATAATTAAAGTTATAACTCACGCGTGCAGGTCGCCGCCGGCCAGCGTACGTCGAAAACGGCCAGGCCGAGTGCAATCGAATTTCCATCGGAACGCGAGAACTGTACGTAGCACGTCAGCGGCATCTGCAGTTCGATAATCGCTAATTAAAAATCACGATGAAACCGCAGGGCGATCGCAGAAGGATAGAGAGACAAATCGCGTCGCGGAGTTCTTCCGGCGCAAGTGGGCCAGCCCGTTGTTTCCCTTCTTTTTTTCTTTTTCCTTCCTTTTTTCTTTTTTCTTTTATTTTTATTATTTTTTTTTTGTTTTTTAATCATTTTTGCGTGCGTCTCTTTTTTTCCCATTGTCCAGATGCAGTTGTCGGACGCGCGAGCGTTCTGGCAGGTGACATCTGCGAGGTTATCGCGTTATTTTTACTGGCGTTGTCGCGCATGCACACGCGGCCGACCTGTAAATACACGGCCACGAAGAACGCTCGTGTCCTCTTCGAGATATATATATATATATATATATATATATATACGAAGTGGGAGAGAAATGATTCACCCGGAGCGTGGCCACGTTGATCTATCGCCTACGACGACTGACTGAAAATGCGCGAGAGTATCGTTTAATTACGCGAGTGTTACTGCAAGAAATGTGACCGTGTGACCAGTGTACAGTAAAAGATATTGCTGTATAATTTCCGAGGCGAGATAATAATCACGAAGATTTCGGGAAATTTACATGCTCGATAATAATTTTGCCATTTTACAGACATGGAATTTTTGTCAGTTCCCAGGTTTTAATATAATTATGGAAAATTATACGCGTGATATAATCGAAAGAAGTGCTGTTCGCTAGTACAATTAGTCAGAAAGTTTAATCGACTGCATGTATACGATCATTGGCAGAATTCGTACAGCGGGAGCGTTTTTCCTGTCTACCCGACGCGGAGTGTGGGAATTATTCGTTCAGGTCGGCCATTCGTCTTCGTTGGTTGAAAACGTAGTTGCGGAAACTGCAGCACGCAGCGACTATTTTTCAACGGATAAACAGGTAGAAATTTTGCGTGGACTCTCGCGGGCACGATGGTCTGTAGCCGGATATTTGGTTGTGTGGAAACGAGAGGAGAGGAGAGGGGAGAGGGGAGATAAGGATTTAAAAATTCATAAGGGAGTTCGCGCGAAGATACGAAACAATGGGGCATCGTATGAATTTTAGAAGAGCGGCGAATTTGAGACACGCGGCTGGAACGTTTTATCCAGTAGAAAAGCGCAATCCGGTAACCGTGCTTTATCTCCTGGCGCTCGGTAAATTTCAAGGATTATCTCCCCGAAATAAATAGTCGGCGAACGCGAAGATGCACAACGCTGTTGATGTAACCGGCTGACGTATCGGTTTTCCGCATAGGTTGGACAGGAGAAGTCATCTTCTATCATCATTATTATATATTTCGAGAACTTTTAGCGTCATGAACGTCGTTCGGGATTTTGTCGTGCAATTTTTATTACAAATGACTGAAGTCTTGCCCGATTAACGAGTTTCTAAATCTTCTTGCAAATATCTCGTACACTAGATATATCGCGATGATAATTTTCATCGAAGATGGAGTCACCAACTGTGTATTATTTTTTAAAGTGCTGAATATATCGTCTGATATTCGTAACTGGATCTTCGAAAGGAAATTCTGACATGTTCGAACACTAGCGAACACTGAACAAATATGTCGCGAAATTGTTCCTTCGTCGGGCCACGAGAAGCACACGCGAGACACACAAACGGATACTTGTGGAAGAAGGTTTGAAAGCCGATCTCGTGAGACGATCCCGCGGCCATTTTCCAAGGGAACAATGCCAAAAGAGTTGGTACGGACAATCCCGCGGCAATACTAACCGGTTTTACGACGACCGTTTCCCGTTCAAGTGGCGGCGATCATGCACTCCTTGCCGTATCCCATATGTCAGTCTGGAAGTACGATCACTCTGGCGAGTACGAAATTCGAGGGCCAGTATTTTTCCAAATACTTTACTTCTGCCTGTGATCGCCACCCGGCAATTTATCGATCCTCCTGTCTCGCAATTCGCTGATCGTATACGCTAATTGTCTTATTGTGTTCAAAGTTCCCGGATGTGACACGCGACTCAGAAGTAGTCTCGCATCTCGAATCGATCGTTCACGAACAGCTTTAGTGACTCGATGCGAATTGAATTGAATTGAAGTAATCGCGTGATACTTTCAGAATCAAGATGCCAAAAAATTTTTCATTAAACGAAAAACGTTCGAAGAGTTCGGCGCGTTGTATTCAGGCGTTGCCTACGACGAATATATCGCTGTTGAACTGCATTCGATTGTGTCGCCTGCAATGGAAAGATCAGAAGGGGGGCGAAACAGGAAGGGGAGAGAAAAGTAGCATATAGGGTCTTTGACGCCGATGCATTATTTATCACCGTGTATGACGAGCATTTTTATGTTAATAGCAGGCCCCGGGGTCATTACCTTCGTGTAACATCGACGAAGCTGGGATTCGTGGCCCAGAAAGCGCGCGTGCGGGGAGCAGACGGTGAGAGTGAAACCCGTCGCGCGCAGATCGTGATGCAATGATTAGCTCCGATTCAGTGACTTACGAAAGCGACTCGTTAGAGAATATTGTACAGAGTCGATCATTTACGACGAAAGAAACCGAATTTCTCTCCCTTTTTTCTTTTCTCCTTTTTTTTTTTTATCAGGTCATTTTAGGAAGCAGTGAAAATTCTTCCTCTTCCCTTTCGTTCGAAAGTTTGAACAAAACGTGAAACGATACCTTCTCTTCTCGTCGACGAGAATATTTCCAGCGTGTAAATTTTTAAATTTTCGCGAAACATTGGAAAGTAGAACAATTTTAGATTTCAAGAAATCGTCGAAATTATTTCTGACAGAAAAGTATATTATTTCACCTACAGTATATTTTCTACCGACTACATATTTCGCGCGAAACATTCCGAAGGATGGGTAAAATTACTTATGGGACGACGTGTCGACCTTTGGTGGTAATTTCCACCTGGCGAACTACCCTGAAACAGAGAAAAATCCAGTAATTCGGCGAATCAATCCGGGGGAAAGCTCCTTTTTAATTTTCCATATTAGCCGCGAACCTTTCGTTCTTCGCGACCCTCGCTATTTTTGATGTACGTTCGCGCGCCAGCTCGCACCACCACCGCCATCGTCGCGTTTGCGTCTCCGTGCAGTTTTCATTTGCGTAAAAGGTATCCACATATCGTCCGAATCGGCCGAGTAAAAGCGAGAGGAACATCAACACCGGTGAAAGCTCGATCCGTGAACGTGCGGGACACGCTGTTTCCTTTGAAATCACCCGGATTTCCAATCCCACGCGGCATGGAACGAAATTACTTCGACACTTACGTAAGATCGCATGATTCTCCGCTCCTGTGTATTTTCCTCGGCGAGATTAAATTTGCTATGCTGCGTTTCATCGGCAGACAGCGACTGCTGGATGCAAATTCGAACCACGTAAGTAGAAGAAAAAAAGAAGCTCGCGGACGGATGTACAGAATTTGTCGAATTCGAGATTCACGCGCGCGGTTCTTCCAGCAGCTCTATCATCGTTTCACGCTCGACTAACAGAGTCGTCGGTTAAAAATTCACTGGGAAAGCGAAACAATGGCGGGATTTGGCCGAGCTCGCTCCCTCCCGGCTGTTTCCTCAGCCGGGGAATAAATTACTCGCAAGACGTTTTCCATCTGCGGTTCGATCGCCGATATATCAGCGACTTATCCGCGAATTCGTGAGAAGCCCTCGATGGTGGGCGAAAGAAGAATGGTGAAGTTCTAGCGGAACGATCCGACGATTTTCTGGCTAGGCTAGTTTCTGGCCGAGCCGGCTAGGGGAAACTGCTGTTCTATACGGAAGAGAGAGAGAGAGAGAGAGAGAGAGAGAGAGAGAGGAACGCCCTATTAAAGTGCCGTCTCGAGTTTTAAACTGCCGCGCGCTCCACGGTATGTCGGAACGTGTAGCGAATAGTTACGGAAACACGGAAACACGGAAACACGGAGACACGGTAAATGAAAGCTTTAACGAACACATTATGCCCACCGCCCACCTCGATCGCAGCTAATCCGCAAACGCTTTTTGCTTGGCTCGTTGAATATCTGACTTTGTCTAACTTTCCCCGACTCTCGTATCTGTACGCCGATCGATCTCTATTTCTCGCCCTTTGGAAACAGTTTAAGATAAACTAATGTACCGTGGGTCTCCAAGAACGAGTTTTGCACCTCAGTGAATTACTGATGTATAATCGTTTCATCATCTGCGTTAAAAATGAGACTCTTGGGCTAATGATGCAATCTAAAGATAACAATTGATTGACTCGAGTCCTACACTTCGGTGAACTGTTGATTTACATTACAGTATTATAAAATAGAAATTTAAAAAGTGAAAAATATCTTGGGCTAATAATGCAGAGATGTGAAGACAGAGAAGACAATTACTGACGTATTAAATTGTATCATAGAAATACAAAATTTCACCACTTGTGAGGTAAACGTTAAAAATGAAAAATAAAAATGCCTGAGGCATTTGCGCTAATAATGCAACGTAAAGAGAGAGAGAGAGAGAATTAATATTGACACGAATAGGAAAACCAAATAGTTCACGAAGGTGATTCGCGTCTTAAGACAGAAACGCGAAGCTAATCGATGAAGGAGGAACTGATTGCGCTTTTAGATCGTGAACGAGACCCTTTACAAGGCTATCCTGCACCTCGAATATGCGGTTCGGTCGTCACATGCATATGGATCGTTGGTGCTTTCATCGTGTACACAAGTCGCGAATAAATATGTATGAGATCGTGTGCATCGAGATTATTCGTTACTACCTCGTTTCCTTCTATACACGGATAGTCGCGATTTTCTTTTCGTACGTGGCCGCCCCGGTTAAATTCCATGCAAATTCCCCCCGGTGCCGATCGCGGTTGATTATTAATACCCATCATCGCCGATATGGAATTCCCCTGATTCCGTTTACTCTGTTTTACACGTCGCGCCGGAATCCTAGCTGGCTGCTAACGTAATTTCATGTAAAACCGTGTTACGCCTTGTTAATTTATTCACTTATACCGCTCCGCTATCCGCCGTCTCGTATCCGTGAGTCGTATAATTAGGGAATATATCAACGAATGGTTTGATTTCGGGTCTTACGAAATTAAGCAGCACGAGTTATTCGAGATTTTCGCGTGAATTTTCGCGATCGAACATTTGATCTTCTCTCGTTACATCGTCGCATCGATTGATATGGCATCACGTCACATTTAGATTCGCGTTTTTCTTTTTCCAGATTTTCCACGTTTCCACAAGAGACGCTAGATTTCTCATTTCAGTTCGTTCTTCAATTTCGAAAATCGACATTGATTTCAATTCTACGTAGAGAATTTTGCTTCATTTTCATGCACGTTTCGCAAAACACAAAATGAATGAAAAATACGCGTTGGAAAAGGGAGAGAATCGTGTGAAAAGAGGCCTGTAGGTGTGTGCTAATCCGTATCGAAATATGAATGGAAAAAAAAAAGAAGTCGTGACTGGCCCATACAGAGAGCATATTGCGTCAGTCATTCGTATTTAATTACACGTGGGTTGGTCAGACAGGGGTCCGAGAAAGAAAGGGAGCACGTCGAAAGCGAATCGATATACCGACGAGATTTTAATAGCTACAAAGGACGTACGAAGGCTCCCTCGAGGATCGGGGTACTCGCGGCAGAATGCATAGAGCACACGCGAGAACCACGTGTTCAGCTCGCGGTGTTGAGAAAAGGAAAGGCGCTCGTCGTTCGCTCGTCCCATTCAAAGTCTGTACAAAGTCGGCGCCGGTTCTTTCGATTTATCTTTGTTATTAATTTTTAATTAACGGGCGCGTGAATGCCCCGATAGGAAACGTACACGTGACGGGAGAGAGACACGTCGAACGAAATGAGAGACGGGCGCTTCTCAACGAGAGACGTTGAAACGGGGGAAGAAAGGGTGACACAGTGATTTCACAGCGCCTGTCGTGTTTACGCAACGCGTTAATTATCGAGCTGCCTTCTGTGAAATCGTTCCAAGTCGAATTTTTGTCTCGCCCGGTAATTTCCACGTCTGGATGTCGGAGCGGTGTCTCTGACAATTCGGGATAGAAAGTACGAACGTATATTTTAAACATGACTCTCCTATTCCATTGAGTCTCGTAAAAATTGTGCGTAAGAATTCTAATCAACCGTGTGAACGTTAATTAAATTGTTCGGATGACTCTTGAGCAACTTCTCACCTCGGCGAGAAGATTTGTTGGCGATTCAGTGAAAAATTCCAAAGGAGCATCCAATGGATCACATGACGGAGATTTCAATACAGCATTAAGGGCGAGGGGTGGGGGTGCAGGTTTGGTGTGCATAAGTAGACGGCAAGTGGCGGTCTCTTACTACACTACACTTTCAATCCAATCGGGTCTTATTTCGCGCGGCACAGACTCATATTTCACCGAGTCGGATGTAAAGCCAATTGAATCCTTTTATAAAATTACCTACGATGCGTCTCGCGTCTCGGCGAAAAGGTGGCGTAAACGAATTTTGAATGCGATAATCCCCGGTGATTCATTCGCCTCCGACACAATGTCTACGCGATTGCCTTTCGGGGGTCCCGCCGAATCGATCGATGCCTCGAGTCTCAAAGAGGGAAAACTGTATCACTGTCCAACCAGAGATTTTCATCTGCTGGTGAATTCTCTAACGAACGTCTTATCAACATTCCTTGTTACTTGCCTTCAATGGAAAAAATTCGAACGGGAGTTTATACCAAAAGTAGTATACAGATCTATTCGAAATTCTATAAAAATACGATATATTCGTTATTTAGTGGTCGAAATAAATTATCACATGCTACAACTAATAATTTCTCTAATTTCAAACATTTTAACAAGTGCATTCAATTAACGCGTTGCGAGTCAATAAGAAAGAAAGAAAAAGCCAGAGTTTTTTCGTGAAAAATGTGATCGTCCGATTACTTGGAGGATAGTCGTTCTCCCTCTCTTTCTTTTTTTCTCTTCTTTTTCCCTTTTTTTCTTCATACACTGCGGTCCCAGGGAATTATAGGACGAACGAACAAATTCCCCGTCATAATTTATGGTCCTATCCGGCCACGACTTGTCGGATAATCCTCCATACCGGTCGGTTGTCGGCGCTATCCCTTGTTTTCTACTCGCCAACGCTATACAGGGGTGGTTCACACACACACACACACACACACACACACGCGCGCTTCAAGTTACCAGAAATTCACGCCTTTTTCCAGACACACAGTTACTGAAAAGATGAACATATCCTTAAATCGACAATTAATTCCTCTTATTATTTAATTTAATTAGTTCAGTTAAACATTTGTTTGAAAAGTTTGAACAACAGTACATCTATAAAAATATTATTCATTCATCACTGTGGAGTACCGCACTACGTTGATTCGATCTGTATTTTCTAAACTGATTTTCACCACTGATTTTACCTCTATATTACCATTTTTATTGCAAATATCGTTAGTTTCTTTCCATTCCGTCCCCCTTTCGTTCACTTTCCCTTCGGACTTTATTGCAGCCTCTTTATTGTCCTCCCTCTCGCAGCCACGCGCACAAACCAACGAATTTATTTGCATTTCAGATAGCAATTTGTGAGTCATTTACGCAGGCATCCCCCGTTTCCGCGGAGCATACTACGACGTAGTGCGTCAATTACCTTGGGCCTTCCTTTTAATGTGCGTCTGACTACCACCATTGTCCGGAACTACGCCGAGATTTGTTACGCAACGTCCAGGCAAAAAGCCGCGCGATCTGGCAATCTACAACGGCTGATGTTGTAATCCCTTTCGCTTTTATATTTTCTATTTTTTTTTTTTTAATGTTTTATATCCCGCGGATATTTACGCGCTTTACGTAGGAAAATTCGAGTCCTGCGCGTGAAACAAACCTCCGTTGAAATTTTAGTTTTCTAATCTCGCTGATCTCACGAAAATTCGAAATCATCTCGATCGAAGTCAAAAAATGTAATCGGCGTAACGTTCGACAACAATTCCCTACTTCCCTTGTAACAATAAACAACGACCGCGTGAAACACGAAAAAACAACCGATAATGGCGATGCTCGGCATGCACGAGGACCGATAAAGTGAGCCGAGCGTAAGTACCAACGTATGTGTACAAAACGTGGATAATTAGCCTCGGCCGGCGGGAAATCGCGGAAAAGTCTCTCTCTCTCTCTCTCAGGATAAGATAGCGAGTCGTGGCGCTGCTGGGCGAAATCTCTGCGGGTATATCGGCCCGATCCCGTGGCGACACTTCGCTAAATCTGATAAACTCGCCTAATTTGAATATCCCGGCGCATTATCAAAATGCGATATCGGCGGTGGCGGCGCGCGCCGCTAGCTGTGCGTATCGAAACACGCTTTTAATGCATATAGATTAGATCAATTTATAATAAGCTGGTTTCGTGTTTCACCCTGCTTCAACTCCTCCCTCTCTCTCTCTCTCTCTCTCTCTCTCTCTCTCTCTCTCACCGCCGGCCGATCGTCCACCGCAGCACTTGCTCTCTGCAATATCCGCTCACTTTCGGCCTCTCTCGCTAAATTTGTATTTATATTTTCCGTTTATTGCCATAATGCCGCGGCATTATCGCTATTTATTGGCCGACCGACGGCCAACATACGCGCGGGCAAACGTGCGCGCAGCCGGCGCCGCGAGTTGCGCACTCGGTCGCGTGCACGTGGCGCTGCCGCCGCCATTGATAAAACGCGGTTGAAAGCGGCGAGAGACCGGAGATAATAGAATAGCCCCGCGAACACGCGCGACGCGCCCCGCTTCATTAACGCATTAATCTGCGACTTTTTAACCGTGCTTCCCTCCTCCCAACTCCCTCCCGCCACCGTCGCTTCCGTTAATCCCACTAGCCGAGCACATAAATGAATCTTAATACCGCATTCAGCTCGCACCGGGCGGCTGTACCCGAATATATATTTTCCAGCGTGCGTGCGTCGTCGATCCACCAGATATTTGATATCGTTCCATGTGATATTTGGCGGGGGAGAAAAAAAGAAAAGAACAGTGTCGCCAGATAAGCACACCGCGGCTCAAAAATCTGAAATACATATACCTATTTGATCGAAGTTGTAGAATTTAAATTCTCCCAAATTCGACACGGACACTAAGTAGTTACAGGCTACGTAGTTTCGTCGAGGATTGACCAAACAGTTTCTGCTATCGTTTCGTCAACAATGCGCGACTCGCTCGGATAGGAGCCCGTCGTACAGTTTTATCCTCTGTTTATCTGTGTTTCCGCGGAGATTCCGGCAGGATGTTCCCCAGCGGAGGCACGGCGGTATTCCAATTTCCAGGGACGATGTATCTTCCCAGTTGGCTGGTAGTGCTCACGGGGGCAAGAGCCAGTCGGCTTGCCAACTGGAAGTTCATTAACGAACTAAATTACCGTGTCCGTTACTTTTATCGTGCCACCGCGAGCATGTACCAGCGCGGCGTGCTGCAACCCGCGAAATCGTTTCTGACGATATTTGGCTCTGTACACCGGCTTCCCCCGGACTAACTGCTGCAAACAGAATATCCGAGTACGTCCCTCTCTCCCATTGCGAACGGAGCACAGTTTCGTGTAGCACGACGCTATAACAATAACTTTCGCCTCCGTAAGATCTTGCTTGTTCCGTCGCTTGTTTTATCGCTGCCCTTGTCGTTCGATATCCGTCAGATTTAGAGCGTCTGAGGTATTCGGGCGAAACCTCGCGATAAAATTGAATCCCTAATTCGTCGAACCGAATCAGTTTTCGTGGCAAAGTTTATGCGTTTATTTCGATCGGAATTCCCTTGATTCGAAGTTCTTTTTATTAATTCGTCGATATTTCGAATAACCCGCGATTCGTCTGAAATGTCGCAATGTTCGGAATTCGAAATCTGAATCGTATGATCGTCCCTCGAGTTTTTGAAGTTCTTCTCGCCTCGAGTAGAATCGTGGCCGCGTGAAAAATTCGAGATCCTCTCGACGAGTGTTTAATCAAACGATGATAGAGCAGGGGATAGAAAAAGGGACAGGCTCGACGAGAAGAAAAATGCCGGCGCATGCAGCGCGGAAATTAGCATCATTACGCTTGATAAAGAAAATAAGAGGGGGCGTGTGTGTGCGTGAACAGGTGAGGAGAGAGAGAGAGAGAGAGAGAGAAATAGGGTGATTATCTGCGTACACACGGTTTAATGGCGAGTTTCAACAAAAATTATCGGCCGGATAATTTTACGAGAGCGGCCGGTTTAGCATTAATTATTTCGGTGCGCCGGCGTTGAGCTTCGTTACTCGGTAAATTGAGAACATAAATTAAAAATAATAGTTTAGTTGTAGCTACCATATGTGACACGCGCGCCGCGCTAACGTAACTTATGGACGGCCGGTGTCTATTATCGGATTCATACGCAAATTTACCATCCTGCATAAACATTAACATCGATCCCTTCGTTAAATAACAAATTTCACCCTCGCACGAGGAGGGGCGAGGGAAATTGGTAAAAAGCGCAGACGTTCAACGTGCTTGTCGATCAGGTTAAAATCGAAACGCGAAAGCCCCGTGATTTCATTCCCTTCGATTCTTCTCCGGATTCTTTTAAATTTCCAAATTCCGAAATCAAACGAGACTTTATTCGCCGCGCAAATGTCGCAACGCTTTCTATGTTTTTATATATATTGCGTTCATATATTTGCCTCTTAAATTTTGCAAAATCCAAATTTCAACCTTCCAACTTTTCCGTCGAACTCTTTCGTCGAAAACTTCCAAACTTCTCGTAATCGATTGAAACGAGAGGTGGCTCGCCGGCAACGTTCGCACGGCCCTGAGACAATGGGCCTATATATCGTGCGGCACATGCGTGCGAAATCGTATTAATTTATCGCGGGGCAATTACAAGGAGCCATATATTAGGCAGCCGGCCTAGGAGCGTAGCCCTGCCAGAGCCTTGGCGAGAGCCAGCAGGAGAGAAACGAAACTATCCGGGACTAAGCGGGGAGGGAAGGGACGAAGGGCGAGGGTGAACGAGAGAAGAACGAAAAGGGAACGCGGAAGGAAGGAAGGAAGGAAGGGGCGAGACCGAGAGCCAGAACCAGAAAGAGACTCTGAGTTCATTTCGATTCGCGGGGTGCCTGCAGCGATAACGCATCTGTCGCCTTATACTCCAACCTCCCCTGTTTCCTATCGCCTCCCTGAACACTGGAACCCTGATTTCTGCGACTGAAATACCGGTACCGGTGCTGTCTCTTCACTCTTGCTTCTCTGCCGGGCAGTTTCTCAATAATTCGTCATTCCGGTCCGTGTTCCTCTCAGTACAGAAATGATTTTTACTAGATTTAGTAGACGAGTGATCTTTGAATTCGCGCCAATTTTCCTTGAATATTTCAGACGATTTGGGGTTTTAGGTAGCAGAGTATATATTCATAATTTTTTTCTGTGAAAATGTGTCTCTTCTTAAACGGTAGCAAGGTGTACGAGGTGAAAATCCCTGCTTCGATGTATAAATTTTTGAACATCAACGAGGAATAATTTATTTAGTAGCGGTGTCGCTGATAATTTGTTAAAAAAGAGACGATGCAAAGAGATGTATATTCGCTCTTGCGAACGAGCTTCAGCTTTGCATCCGTACATTCGAACCGAGCCGCAATCTAGCACTCTTCTTTTTTTCTTCGCGAGCTTTCGTGCAACCTTCCTCCCGTTCCTGTTCTTCCTTCCGTTCTCTCTTTCGACCCACGTTCGATATCAAAGGAGGAGAAAGAGGAGAAAGAGGAGAAGAGAAACACCTGGCGGGCAGCCGCGGAGCGGAATCCAGCGACGGCCGGGGCCGTTCGTTACGAGAACAATGAGAAAAGGCGTAATTTATGGGTCGTCCCGACGAGATTCGGTAACCGAGGGAAGGGATGGGCTCGAGCAAACGTGAATTTAAATAGACTTTCTCGATTTTCGCGTGCAATTAACGGGACGGGACGGGACGGAGAGTTCGGCGGCCGGGTCGCGAATGCGAGGAAAGTGTCTGTAGAGTTTTATGGATCGGACAGTCGTGTTCGAGAGTCAAATGGTCTCTTTCCACGGAGTGCATAATGGATCCGACGGATTATTTGTAAAGGTTACTAAATTTTCGGGTTAAAAGGCTGCTGGGTGAAATCTAATCGATTCGTTTGTCGAATGACATTTAGAATCTCCGGTGTTGACCGGTATCGTTGGAACGATGGAAGTTTGCAGTCGAATTGGAATCGCTTTCGCGCTCGAGAATGTAGAACGTAAAATTCAACGAGATGGTTCGCGGTTAGATGTAAATTATTGTTACGAAGTATCAAAAAGTACAGTTCAAAGTTCCGTGGTTTTCAACAATTCGCAATGGAAATTCTAAGTTAAAGAAAAATATCACCTTCGCACGATTTAAAAAAAAAAAAAGACACTACAAGCATTCGTCGCGACGAAGAATTGTCGTTTTTCGAAAAAAATTTTCCACAAATGTTTCACGAGGTCTCGGCGCGAGGTATAAAGTATTCGCGATAGATGTTTAAACAGTATTTCGGAAACTGGAGAATGTACGCCGTACTTCGTTTTATTGCTTGTTTAACGAGATAAAAAGGCGAACGGCGGAAAGCCGATATAATGGCGTGATCGATAGAGACTGGAACCTTTGGCCTTGCGTTGCACCGAGACTTTCTGCGAATCCCCGAATTTCGGATAAAGTATCGGAGATACAGTCCGCGTCCCGAGGGATCGTACGCGATGGATTGGACGCGAGATGTATTTGCTTCGAAGGGAAAAAAGATCATGCTTGTAGTCCGATGCCGAGAGCGGATTCCGTGCACTCTTGCCAACTTGTAAGGTCGTTTGAGTTTCAACTCAAATCCCGAGGTTTCGCTCGGACGGCTGTTACGCCAAGATTTCCACGAATATTCCAAAGGAAAATTCACAAAGATTTAATTGTCTGTTATTCATTAGCATGGATGATTCGCGGGAAGGTTCGAAATATTCTTGGGAATAACTTTACTTAGGTAAGAGGTGAAGCTCTCCATGTCATAGAACGTTAAAATAGTTCAAACGAACGAATTATCGAGGTGGTAAACAATTCAAAGAGCAATCGATCGCAACGGGGCATTAATTTAACAATGCGAAATTCGACGAAAAATATTGGTTGCAATCCGGCAATGAAAGCAAATTAGAAAGATAAGACAAGTAATGTATCGTATAATTTGATTCGAATCGGGGCACAAAATATTTTTTCTTCCTTTTTTCCCCTCCCCACCCCCTGAGTAACTGCTTGTTGCTCGAAACGTATCAGATTTAACGTAAAAGAACCTTTTACGAGGGTCCGTTCTACTTTTATTCAAGTACAAAATTGGATTGCTTTCTTCGTCCGAGGTACCAGCGCTGCCATCTCTCGGACATCAAGCACACTGAGAGTGACGGTAGCTCTGGATCTTGATCTTTCCACTCCTTTTGAACACTGTATCGCTTGTTCGATCTCCTCGAGTTTCGTAAACTCTAAATTTACCTCGTCGTGCGACGTTAATTCAATTTTTCTTTCGTTCGAAATTCTCTCTCTCTCTCTCTCTCTGCTTTGAGAATTCCAGAATGTTTCGTTCTTCCTTTTGGAAACCGTTCGATTGTTTTCAAGTTAATTGTCTAGTTTCTAATATGAAAGAATCGCCATTTGAATCTACAATTTCAATCCAATATTAACCCTTATGCAAAGTCCGTCTTGTTTTGATTTTTTAAAAGAACGCGTTATCGGAGTTCTTTTACACGGAGTTTAGTTTATTATATTTTATTTTTATTTTATTTTCACTAAAATATAAATAATTTCTTTTCTATACTTGATATAAAAATGTTTAGTACACAGTTTCTCTTCGTATGAAAAATAGCTTGGACCTGGTGGGAAGTTGAACTTGAAATACTTCCGGACCGTTAAGGGTTAATTTTCTTCTCGCTAAAATGATACCTTCTTTCTTGTTGAAAGCAACTTGACAATAATCTTGCTTCTAGTAAGAGAAATTTCTTTCTTATTAAAAATTAGAAGAAAATTAGAAGAAACCCCCCCACTGACATTGGAACGTAATAATTCTCACGATTCAAATTAACGATAAAAACAGCCGAGAGTGTCACTTCCACGAAACGTACTCGCCGTCTTCCTTCCGAAATAAGGAATTCATTTATATCTATCGCGAGGAGTCAGGGCAACTTCTTCCAGACTACGTGTTGGCGAAGAATGAAACGGCGAGGGATGAGAAATGAAAAGAAAATAGGGGCCGCATACAGTTGCAACTTTGATTCTCTCCCTCACTCTCTCTCTTTGAGAAAGAACGCACACAAAGATTCTCTCACACGTACACAGCCGAATAGAGAAGAAGAGACAGAAGCGATCGTGTCGAGGGAGAAAGGAGGGAAAAGAACAAAAAAAAAAAAAAGAAAAAGAAAAAGAAAAGGATTTAGCCGAACGTATAAGGGAGGAAGTGGGCGAAGAAACGAGCACGGTCTATCTTCTCACCGAAGGGAAAGTGTAGGGAAGACAGGCCTTGCACCGCTCCCACATCCATTTGTCTCGTTATAGTTTATCGATACGGCGAGCGAAACGAGTGGTGAGTCGATGCGAGAGCGAGAGTGTGTGCGATGACACTTTAAAACCACTCGAAACTTTTCGTTGCTGCCGGACCTGCACGAAACGCGAGCACCTCTGGAAACTGGGAACTAAGAAGAGAGAGAGAGAAAGACAGAATATATGTATGTGTGTAAGAGGGAGAGACAGAGCCTTTTAAGTGTTGAGAATTTATCGAGAAATAATGGAGCGAGTTTGTTCGGTGGATCATAAACGGTCCGGTCCGATAACTCGTCGAGATGGAATCCTCCTCTGGATGTAGTGGAAGCACAGGTTCTTTTATATATATATATATATATATATATATATATATATATATATATATATATATATATATATAGAGCGAACCCCTTTGAAGTCTAAATTGACCGTCGGTTCGCGACCATTACCGAGATCTTCTTCGTTCTATTCTTCCCCCTTTCCAAGGATCTCCTCCTATGTTCTTCGTTTACCGTGAACGAGCCGTTTTCACGTCTCGCGACAATTGTCAAAGACTCACCTTCGAAAATTACCGGCGAAACCCTTGTCCGTGATAAAGCGATTTCTTTTCTTTTTTTCTTTTTTTTTTTTTGCTTCCTTCTTCTTTGTTTTCTGCGATCTACGAATGGGGAGAGAACAAGACGTGAAACGAGGGGACCTAACACGCAGGTTTCTCGTGATCACTTTTGTGGTCAGGATAGCTTCGTATAATGTAAATTAATGCGAGAGTGTAATTTTCACGAATTTGATTTATTTCCCTATTTATTTGCCTATTAAATTTAGGATACAGAAGATGGAAATAAAATTTTTTCGTAATTAAACGGCTCAAGTTATTAACAATTCTCTGGAAATTTGAATATTCCTCTTAATTGCGTATATTCCAAGAATATGAAAATTTGTATTTCCTTTGTATTTTTTTTTTTTTTACGTTGATGAACGCTCAACAAACTTGCTCATGTACGTGTCCCTAACATTGAGACGTTGTAATTTCTTTCCAAAATGAAAGAATAATTCGTAACATCCGTGCATGTGAATTCAAACAAATCTCCTTCTCCTTACTATTCGTATTGTTCCGTTTTAATTATTCCCGCGTAACGAGATTTGCTTGCTAATTACAAATATCTTTCCTCTGTCAAACAAATCCGCTGTTCGTTATAAATTTATTCGAGCCCTTTATTTTCCCTCTTCGACGTAAACATTTCGCGTGTATGTACACTCGTTGATTATTTTTACTGATAAACGCGCAGCAACGAACAACAGCTGTCTTTCTGGCAAAAAGAAAAAAAAAAGGAGAGAAACTCTTTTGTTTCCGCAGAAGAAATACCTTTGAAAGTTTAAACCGGCAACATCGAATTAAAAGGCATCAGTCCTTAAAAGTTATCGTCAAAGAAAATCACGTTTATGGTATTTGCGAGGTTTTGAAACGTCGTTTCCTCTGAAGCTTTGAATTTGCCGCGTCGACGTGTTTCTCGAATCGGGCATTAGCAAATGTTTCAAACCTTCGCGAGTCACTTTATTTTGTCATATTTTGAGTCACTTTATCATTGATCTATATTTCCCGATCGTTTGAATTTAGATAAATTCGATAAATTTCAATTTCGCTAGGGAATTTCGCCAGACCCTCAAATTGTGGGTGATTGTCATAGTTAATAAACGAGGAGACGACGACTGACCTCCAAGTGAACGTCATAATGTCGCCCAACAAACGTCGATTCCGGCGATTCCGATGAAAATTGAATGAAACGAACAGATGAGACGAATCGAAATGAAATCGGTTTTGCATTCGTCGCGACGACACGGGACACGATTCTCCGGAAATCGATCTATCGACATAGGTGGACGCAGTTGCAAAGTCACGCGGCCGTAATTACAGCCGGCATTGTCATAGACGATGCAGCTGCGGTTAATTAGACAAATACAAATGAACTTTATTGACAGCCGTGCCACGGCTGGCAAAGTGAGTGAGTAACAATCCCGAAAGTGATTACGACTCGCATTAACCTTTCACAATGGCCGGTTTAATGGCGTTACTCTGTGTTTTGTTTCGTTACTTTCTGCCGTTAGGCAACTAGTGTTCTTTGGCTATTAAACGAATTTGTTATGTCGAGCATTGGAAAGAATATTCTCAAAGAGTTTTGCGTTCATAGGGGATAGCTATCACAGCTATTGTATGAAATTCTTATTCAGATACCTTTGTACCTTTATACCTTTTTTTCTGGCTTGAATTTTCTCGAAGTTTCATTTGGTAAATTTCGTCTGGCAGTCAGTCTCGTCCATCAACTCTCTCGTCGGGCAAAGTCGCCGCGAGAGAAGAAAAATTCCAATGCAGGGGCGAGGAAGAGAAACGAAAAATAATGGAAAAGAGACTGCCAATAGTAAATCACCCTGCGCAGACGATTCTTTGCGAAAACACCGGTGGCTGGATTTAATCGCGTCTTAACGAAACTGCCGCTACACAAATCGATTCCCTCGCAAGGAAGCTCGCAGCTCGACAGCTCGGTTGCTGCCTTCGTCGACAAAGAGAGAAAAAGGGAGAGAAGAGAGAGAGTGAAAGGATCGTATAAGTGCACCCTTCTCATCGCGCAGATTCCAATTTGCCGAGCGGCTCGGGACACGTACGCCCGAGGGGCCGTTATTTCTAATAGGAGATTTTCAAAAGTTGCATCCGCAACCCTGCTCGTTAAGGGGTCAGTAATTGCAGGCTAGAAACGTGCTAAGATGCTGCCCGCCTGCTGGCTAGCGGGTGGAAGGACGAGGTCTAGGCCAGATTGTACGAGAGAGTCGTGACAGGGCTGCTTCGCTACGTGGAAGACGGTTCGACGGGATAGAAAGAAGAAAAGAGGGTAAGAAGGAGGGGATAGAGAACGTTATCACTGGAGATCACGCTAATCTAACGCCTACATCCCCCTTTCACGAGTGTGCAGCCCCTCGAGTTGATCCGACCTGACTTTTTGTAACGACTTCTTCTCTTTTCCACCTTTCTCTCTCTCTCTCTCTCTCTCTCTCTCTAGTGGCGAGAGATGCTCGCCCCTTTCTTTTCTCGAGGCTTCGTTTTTCTTTTATAGGTATATCGGTAGCGATGGGGACAAGCGTCTCGCAAGTGTCACGCGAGATGCAACTGCTCGATTCACTTCTGTACTTGTTCTTTCTGGTATATATCCCGCGGCAAATTCTAACGATACAACGACCCAGCGAAGCTCCTTTCAGTATTTTATTCACTTGTTCCTTAGTCTCTGGTTTCTGGCAATTAACATGTTCAACTCGAAGTTACTTTCTTTCATCGCCAAATAAAGAGTCAATGTCATTCGTTAAATTTGGATTTATCCGCTTCGGTACTGATCGTTAGAGTTCAACTGTAACACGAAACGCAAGTTAAACCGAATGAAATGATCGTCGAACATGTGGCCATTTTTCTGGCAGTTTCTTTCGCATCGTGGAACTCGCTGGAGAAGTTATTATTACTACACGAGAGAAACAAGGGCGAAATAATTAAAGAAAATTACCTAATCGCGTTCGTTCGGCCGTGTCATGCGTTTCAATCAGCAAAGGGACCCGCAGTGACCGCAAATTCACGCGTATTCCTCGGAATGTTCCACGTGTTGGAAAACGGACCTCACGCACACAACGACCAACGAAGAAGTGATCCAGTGTTCTAACGAGGGAGTGTGAAAACGAAGGAACTGGGCCATCTTCCCTTGTCCCTTCGCTCGTAATTGGAAACCGACCCGGAAGATCGTTCGATGTATCAACAGACCCGTTGGATAACGGGGCGTTTTCTTCCGCTTATCGGATAATTACGAGGGATGAATCTCGTCTCGTTACCGATGGCTCGAACGGGAACAGAATCTAGCGATGGGATCAAGTTCACCGCCAAGCCACTGTAACTTAAGCATTCGGTGCGCTTTTAGTCCGTGTACCTGGCCGACGAGGTTAAAATGCCACCGGATACGCGCGAATTTGCAATTTGATATTGATCCAAGCCAAGGCTGCCGTACCTTGAGAGGCACGCTTTAATTTAACTTTCGTTTCCTGTCGCGGATATTCCGTTTTCTCTTATTTTCCGTCGATATTCGCGCGAAAGGGAAGAGCACGAGCGAATCGCGATTTCCGACTGTGAAAAAAAACCAGTAAAAAAAAAAAGAGAGAGAAAGAAAGGAGAAAAGTCAAAAAATCGAGAGACCAGAGGCAACTGGGGAGTTTTTAGGGAAAAAGAGAGAGAGTCGATCATCGATTTCGTTTCTCGACATGGAACATCCCTCCCCGATGGGGGGAGGAAATTTCCACGGCGCGGAAATTTCGATCGGCGCGAAACAATAACGTATCGGTGCGTGGCTGCGAAGGATCCGCGCCACCAATAAATAATACTTTTGTAATAAATAATCGTATTACGTGGCCACGTGGGGAGGCCGAGCGTGGACCGCGCGGTCCACGCAACCAGATCACAAACCGGCGCCCTGGTGTACGTACGGTTACGATGGTATCGTGATAATCGACGTTCGATAATATCCTCCAATAAATTTGCCGCGATAACGGCGAGGATTTATACTATTGGAGCACCGTCGACTATAAACGCGCCGGTTACGACGTGCTACGGGGCCAATTCATTCTCCTCTGACGGCTATCACATCCGCCACTGTAACGCGATAACGAATTTTCTTCGATTTCTCTACCTCTTCTTTTCTTTTTTCTTTTTTGTCTCGAAGCGCGCGGTGTTTTGCTAAAAAATTTTTTGTACCAAAACTGTTGTCCCTCCGTATTTGTTTCTTCTCCCTCGCTTCGTTTCTACTTTCATTTCGGGCAGGAGATAATTCAGACTTTCAGCAGACAAGAAAATGTAACAAACTTGGAGTTTGGATAGTAGAAATATTGGTTTCGTAACGCTGCTACTTAGACGTCTTACGCGTCTTGAAATCTTCCATAAATGCGTAAAACTTCTCAAGGCTAGTTTCGTTGAAGTATCGTGATTAACGCGTTAATTTCACACGACATTCGATCCCGAAGGAAATCAGTGACAAAAGACACACACACACACACGTACAGAGAGAGAGAGAGAGAAGAAGCCAGGAGGTAGAAGCTGTAAAGATAGTTGCCGAGTTCATGAAACATTTATGCGATCATAAAGACAGTCCATAAAGTTTAAACGTGTGACTGTAGTCGCTAAGCTGTCGCTTGTATACTCACGGAGATAACGCGCGCGAGTCGTGCTATCATTACTTTTACAGCCTGGGGAAGAGAGAGAGAGAGAGAGAAAAAACAACTGTTATCTTCCTTGTGTTAGACGCTCGTTTAATAACCGGCTCACGTGGAAAATCCAAACAGATTTATTAAAACGTTAATCTTGCAAAGTGGAAGCGAAATTTTGCAGAAACGGAGAGAGGTACAAGTTGTTGTACCGACACCAACCGTTTTCTTTTTTCGCCCGTTAAATGTATGTTTGTAAGAATGTTACGAGCGTAAAGAGTATTGATATGATAGCGAATTAATTTCGCAGTAGCTCGGCTATGATAATTGCTTTGAAAATGTAAGAAAAATCATCGTAACTTCCATCGAAATTACAGAATCAGGTGTGAATTGGAACACACGAAAATTGATATAATCAGTTGATTATCGAAATTCTGAAATATACCTGCCAAGTGATTACGATGATTGAAATTCTACGACTTTTAAAATAACAAAACTAGAATTCTCTTAATGAAACTGAAAAGTAACTGCGAAATCCTGAAGTATCGCGATGAAATTTATTACAAACAGCTGCAGTAAAAATAGAGCAAAGCAGTTATAAAAGAAAACTGAGATTCTATTCGTGGCAGAAATATTAAATTTTTCAAGAACGCGAATCTCTTTAAAATTATTCGAAGCGTGCCACCGGCGCAATTAAACCACCGTCAGATATTTGCGTCCTCTGGTTGATCACACTGTGTTGGCCATGTCTGGCCAGTTCTGTCATCGCCCTCTGAAATATCGTCATCATCGAGCTTAATCGCATAATAAAACGTTTTTGTTCGCCTGTTTGTCGAGCCGGTGGCGGAGGGGGTGGGTGAAGTTTGCACAGAGAAAAATAAATAAATCGCTATGGCGCATCGCCAGACCCTAGTTGCCGCCATTGCCGCTACATTTCTTCTCTTTCAGCTTTCCGCGACCTTCGGCTAAGCACGGTGCCTTCGAAAATTTACCGACCAGAGACCAACGATGACACCGATGAAACTTTTCCTTTCCTCCAGCGAGTCGGCGACTAACGCGCGTTTCATCGACGACGAAAGTTCGTAAAACAAAATAAAACAGCGGACCGGAGAAGAATTTCATCGACCGATTCCACGGGATATCGGGAGCGTACGACAGCGTAGAAAGTCAGCTGGCCGTTGTTGCGTCGATTTCTTGCGCTATTGAACGATAACTAGTCTCGGGAGCTTCGTAGCTTTTTGACAATCGACGGAGTTCGAGGGAATCAATTGCCAGAGAGTGAAACACGCTGCGTCAAAGCGCGTTAATTCTCAATTAGAAAGATCAGAAGGTTCCTTCAATACCTTCAATTAGAAGACTTAAGTAATCGGCTTAAGTTCGAACTTGAGCGTGATGTATGATCGTCTGATTAATGGAGACTCGATGGCTCTTAAACTCGATTCATCGGCTCCAATTTAAACGTGTCTATTAAGCGTGTCTAAGCGTTCCGGAAACCATCCGCGTAATTCCTCGACCCTATTGAGATCAACTGGTCAAGTTAATTTTTAACTCGTAATGGTCCTCGAAGTTATTCGAATAATTTGAAACGACTTTGCCGACTTTGTCGTATCTCTGAGAAGAAAATCCTCGTCCCTCCATCTATTGTTCCAACGGCAGCTTACGGCTAACGACAAGTGCGGCCGCGAAAGTACACACGGAGATTCGAAAGGTACAGCTAAATAAAACGAAACGGCCGGAAAATAGCAATTGCATTGAACGCGACGCCGATCGTCGGTATCGGGAGCAATAGCAATAGCGGAGAAGTGTCTGGAGCGCGTTGAAAGGATTTTCGCGCCGACCAAGTAGCTTGTCTTCCATTATCGAACGCCAGCGACGTTCATGCAAAACGGTTTCGCGAGTTAGGCCGGCAGAGTCGTTAAAATTTGAAATGTAAATGAGATAGAAAGAGAGAAAGAGGGAGGGAGGGAGGGAGAGAGACTCGCCGAGTCAGAACTCGATAACGTTTGCAATCCTGGCAAAAATCACTTTCTACAGTTACTACAGTTTCGGCGTGAAGCTTCGGATACGAGCGAGCAGACTGCTCGCGGTTTTATATTCCTCCGAGCGGAAGTTGCTCGCAGGTTAGGTTGTTTCTCCTGTTGGTTGCTATCGCCATGTAAACGAGGAGATTGCCGGCTCTAACAAGCGGTAACTAAGCGCGTGCCTGTAATAAGATTGCGCGGAGCCCTGGCCATTGGTTTAACGAGAGAGGTAAAAGTTAAAACGGCAAGTGCCTCTTAAAAGCGCTCACCCTGCCTCTTATTTTATTTCTCGGAGTCTAACTGCGTTTCTATCGCGTATATCTTTTGCTTGCAAACGTGAGAGGTTGAGCATGACGCGACACTAGCGCCACGCGAGCGTTAACTATGTTAGGTTAACTCGAGACACACTGCACACACTGCGCAGCTAGATCGCCGATTTTTATGGGTTTGTGCAGAATGCGCGTGGATATTATTTAAAGTTATTGATGAAAAAGCATTTTCAATATTTTATAGTGATATCTAAAGCGACGGATTTACAGAACATTACTTTTGTTTAATTGAATAAGTTTGATCGAATACAAATTTTCAAATTACAATGACGAAAATTAATTTCGATGTGAACGGAAATGATTAAACCTCGAGTTCGAGAGTCACGTTGATTTCATTCGTGTGTACGAAGAGTATGAAAATTTCAATTTTCAGTGATGAAAAGAGCATAGACAAGCGGCGATTTTTATTCCTTTGATCTGCTGACGATGATCTTGATCAAAACGCGTCATTTTCCAATTTCATATTCCACCTAATTTCGAGCAGATCAAACAACGACGTCGTTTCGTTTCCCTACAAAATCCAGCGTGGTCTGCGTAAAATCGTGTGACTCGGCGTAAAAAAAAAAGAAGAAAAAAAAAAGAAAAAACATCGCGGTTGCAGCTCACGGTTCATCGAATACAACAAAATTCTCACGTCACTGACTACGTCTCCCATCAATAGGTGAAAAATCAACCGTGGCCCCGGTTCAAAAAATCTCGTTACGATATTCGAAAAAAATTCGTTCGAATTGATTCTGGCCTTTTATTCAGAAGCGCGAGTCGGCAAAAATCGATTCGAATTTCATCGAAGTAGAACGGAATTGGATACATTAAAGTACAATCGAATGACAAATAACGAAATTTTATGTATACTATTGATGTACAAGACTCTACAATGGAGAGTGAAAAATGATCAAAATAAAAACTTTTCTGAAAGCATTGGAAAATTTTTTCCATGACTAAATCTACCACGACCTTGAAGACTGAAGTCACCTCTTACAACCTCAGAATCTGCTGTACGCCATTTTATCGAATTTCGACTGAAGAAACAAAAATTCAAAGTCAAAAATAGTAACATCTCGTCGTGCAATTCTAATGTTCAAAGTTCTATAAAACGGTCAAAAAAATTCGTACAATAAGTTTCAAATGGTTGTTGCGAAGAGGATACTTCAGACATCAAGATCATGATGGATCTAGTCATCGAAAAAATTTTTCTACGCTCTCACAGACGCTTGAATGTTTACAATTATTCTTTCCCACCCACTAAGGCATGATGTGAAAAATCCAAAACTTTGAACCGTGTAAGTAAAAATGAAAGGAAACTTCGCGATTTAAAATGAGTGGGAAAATGGGTTGTCACACGATCTTTTTCCTTTTTTCTTCCTTTCTTTATTTTTTTTTCTTTTTTACGAAGTTGCAACAGTTTGAAATACCGGAAATTTTCATCGTTTAATTACTCTCTTCGTTCTCGCGTGTTCCACTGATCGTTCGGAACTCGCTGTTTAGACGTTGACCCGTATTTTTGGAGACCGGAACGAAGGAGAATGGCCGCGTACAGCGAATCGGCTCCGAGCGAAAACGAAATTCGAGGGAAAAATTCCTAGCCGGAATGAAATATTTCTCAGGGTCGATTGTGAGTTTGGACGTTTTCCGGGTGATCGGACTTTGCCAGCGTGACCGCCGACGCGGAAACCTCCATCCTGTTTCCGGCAGACCGCGCCACAGCCGTCACTTCGTAATCTCTGACACCTACTTTCGCCTGTACGCGTTCAAGAACGAAGAATTGATCGGTACACGGCTTCCAGAACTCCCGGTGCTTTCCCGGTTTCACCGCCGCGATTCGTACGTAGTTACACGGAATTTGAAAACACCGTGCACAAAGATGCCGACGATACGCCGAGAATACGCGAGATTTAAATAGAAACAGATAGATTCAGACCTGAAGTGAGAGAAAAATTGAGAAATTTATAGTTGAAACATGTGGAAATCGATGGAAATCTAGGAAGCCGAAAGGGGCAGAAATTTCTGAAATTAAAGAAATTGCAAATTTCGAATATTTCAAATTGGCGGACTTTGGAAATGCGTTTAGAGACTAATTGTACGATATTATTCTGCCAGGGGTTTCGAAGTCCAGCCTGCGAAAAACTTGTAAACGAACGTCCAGAGAAACGAAAGTGAAAGGGCGACGGGGTTGAAACGAACAGAAGGGCGACATTAACCTGGTTGACCCTTGCATCGGTGCGGTCGGCTGGAAAATTCGAAAACTACGTTTGTCCAGGCCTTTTGCCTCCCTCTGGTCGTTAGCCGACAACATGCAACGCGTTCTTTTTCCCGGCGATAAGCATACGAATCGCCAGCTTGTTACGCCGGCGCGTAAGCAAATTGAAAGAACGGCTGGCTTCAACGATGCCAAGGTTTGTGTCTGTCTCTCTTTCTCTCGCGCGCGTTTCGACAAGCTGTTTTTCTCTTCCCGACGATTTTTGACATTTGGGGAAAATTTGTGGATGCAGCGAGAGATTTTATTTCCGCGAAAATAAAGCGAATTAAATAAATTGTTACGCGCGTCAAAAATACCGCGTCGACATGAATGGAATCGAACGGAACGTTGTTTTCCAAAAAAAAAAGAAAAAAAGAAAGAAAAAAGAAAAAAAATTGTCGAAATTCCACGCGATGAATTAGATGAATTAAATCACAAAATCAGGCCATGTCTGTCGAAAATATCGTGATATAGGTCTCCCCTTTAATTTGTGAATTTGTTTATTTCGAAAGTTGAAACCCCGCATTGTCCGGCGACATAACGAATATAACAAACGACAAGGGAAAACGTTGTGAAATTGGAAAATGTACGATTTTTTTTTAACTACGTCAGCTAAACCATTTTTATTTCTCCTTTCTTTCTTTTTTTCTTTTTTTTTTCTTTTTTTTTTTTTCTTTTCATCGTGCAAACATTTTTATGAGCTGCGCATTCGGGCTAAAAACTGTCGACGTAATTCCGAGCATAGTTCCAGCGGGGAAGAATTGCAAATAAAAGTTCATACGCGCGTTTCTGCTTTATTTGGCGCGTTCATCATTTCGCTGGTTCATCGGCGATGACAAAGTTGAACCAACGTTGCGTCTGTTCGCCAGAATCCTCAATTAATGAAATTCTTCATTCTCCAAAATCGTTGAAGAAATCTCACTGTAAACACTTTAGTGGTTGGATAAAATTGGTATCGAATTCTTGCAAGACCGCAGAAAATGTACACGATAATAATGACGATATCAAGAGAAGTTTCTTCTTCATCCGGGCCTAATTTTCACTCTCTTTTACGAGTTCGCCGAGGCAGAGTTCACACGTGTCACGTCATTGAGCGCAAACATTCAAGCTCAGTGGACATATGCCAGCCGATGGACATATTTGTATTTAAACAAGACGAGGCCAAACGCGGTGACCCATCGCCTGGTCAGCGAGAGCAAAAAAAAAAAAAAAGAAAAAAAAAAGAAGAAGAAAGAAAAAATACAACGAGCAATTCAAACAGGGGTTAATTCGATGGAAGGGGGTGGGTTCCATCGACGAAGGAGAGAGAAATTTCCACCAAACAGCCGGAGAACTCGTTTGTCCGGTCTTGGACAGCCCTCCCCTCGAGCCACCAAGGCGATGTTTATGAAGTTTACATACGCGCCGGATCGAAAAAGGCTTTGGCCAGTATGTGCGGATAAGCTCCTGCTCCAAGATCATCCTCTTTTCTCTCGTTCCCCTCCACTCTCTCTCTCTCTCTCTTTCTCGCCTAATATAACGATAAAATAAGGAAAAGCCCGGAGTAAAAATGACTCGGTGCCGGGGTGCTGTGATTCTTTCGGATTTTACGGTTCAGAGGTATCCACGACGCGAGTGAGTTTCCACGTCGATTGGCTTTCGCGTTACAGAGGGTGGCTCCGATGCAATGACGAATACCAGCCAGCCGTCTTATTTATACCGCGTGAACACGGAGTGAAAGACTGGAATTATTATTTTGGCACCGTTCATTTATTCGCCACCGAGTTCCCGGTAATCTTACCCCGCGCGACCCCTCCGCAGCTGCGTCGAATTAATCTCCTCCGGATTCTGCCGATTCCCTTTCGACCGACGAATGTCGACGATTACGCGAGTTGGAAAAGCTCGCTGTAACCTCAGTAGGGATTTTCAGGCATTTTTTCGCTACTGCGACTGTAACTCTTATGCTTGGATTTCGTTCGCGAAAGTTGCGTATTTTCCACTGTTGGATCAATGTTCAATAGTGGCGATTTCAAGTAGTCGAAGTCGGTGAATGTCGCTCTCACGCAGTCGTACGATACATGATTCAATCGATTGATGGGCCAATTCTAAAATAGGCCTGAGCTCTGCTTGAAATTTCATAAAGTCACGTAGCCTTGCCTCAGACTGTTGGACCACGGGTCTCTCAGAGAGAGAGAGAGAGAGAGAGAGAGAGAGAGAGAGAGAGACCCCGTTCCTCGGTGAAACTGGAGGGAAGACACACGGACCACTTTGGACCGACAATCCCGAGATTCCCTTCCATTTTCTCTCCAGCCACCGGCAGAGTCCTATCTTCGAAATGCAAAAGAGAAAAGGGCCGAGCGTGACGGAGAGACGAGAGAGAGAGAGAGAGAGAGAGAGACAAGCGGTGTGTCCCAACGTGCGATTAGATGACTTGTCAACCTACGGGGAAAATTGCGTTTTACAAACTTGTTTCGAGAAAAGAATTGGAGGGAATTGCGGATGAGGGCGGTCGGGAAGAAGCCAGGTAAAGGCAAAAAAAGAAAACGCGCGAACGCGACAGAGGTTCGTGCCAGAGGGAGAGGCGAGAGAGAGAGAAAGAGAGAGAGAGAGGAAGATGAGAAACGGAGGGGGGAGGTAAAGGCGCCCCTCTTTATATTAGGGCGAAACAGACTAAACCGAGCTTGGAGCGATGCAAAGTCGCCGCCTCTGTAGCCACCCTGTTCTTCTTCTCCTCTTCCTTCTTCTTCTTCTTCTTCTTCTTCTTCTTCTTCTTCTTCTTCTTTTTCTTCTTCTTCTTCTTCTTCTTCGTCTCCACTTCTTACAAAGAGGGACACAAATTGCCTCGGAACTTAGTTTCGCCGGATATAAAGGACTTTCCGATTACGTTAGCCGTACTCCGTGATTGATCCGAAATGACGATTGCGAACAGCAAAATGTACGTGTGTGTGCGCGCACTCGCGCTCGCGAGAAAGAGAGAGAGAGAGAGATCTTCTCCTTCGTTTCCTTTCTCTTCTTTTGCTTTTACTTCGACGTTTACCGCCTGAATGTCGCCTCGGGATCCGTCGTTTGTCGAGGATTCTTTGACTGCGGGACACGATCTTTTGCGATAGTTCGATGGGCTTTCAATTTCTATCTCTCTCCTGGTTTGTCGTTTGACTGATTCTTCGTCGAGCAACGTTGCGTTAGGGCCCGCGGCAGATGATTTCACAACATTTTGCAATTTCAATGTCTTCGACGCTGTGCCTTTAGAGATTCGACGAATGAGTTGTAGATATGTTGTAATACATTCGAAAGGTCTCGAAACAGAAACCTTTCTCATCTTCTTTTTTTTACAAGCTATTTTCTAGAATATATCTGCAAGATATACTCTATATACTTCAAAGTATTGAAAGATCTTTAAGAAAAGTTCTAAAATATTTATCGGGATACTGAGTTTATTTTCGTTTCCTTTTATATTACATACAATTATGTAATATAAGAAATAAATTTACATAGTTCTAATTTCTGGAAAAACAATATCCACCGCCATTTTTTAGACTTTCGTAGTTTGTGTGAATTATTCCAATGAGCGTCGATTAACTCAAAGGGCTGTCTTCAGAAATTTCTCCTTCTGCAATTCCTTTCTTCTTCGTTATTATAGTTTTCACTCTAGGCTGTTCATATATTACACCCTTGTACATCGTGTCGTACGATATCAAATGTACGCGCTCATTATAACGTTCATTGTATCAGCAAATTACAAAAGGAGAAAATCCGAGCTAGATTCGAGTAGGATGTCTCCTTAGAAAGGACAGTCGAGAGTGCAAAGGATTGTTAATACAAAGGCTGTCGACGAACGAAATTCCCAAACGCCTACTTGAACGTTCATCATCTCAGTCGGAATCTCGTCGAATGATTCGCTCGCTCGCGGCAAGCGTCGATGTTCACGGTGACGGGCATTGTGCGGAAACCATAAACCAGTTTCTCTCGGATCGGTGGGATCTTTTTGAAAATTTGCCCCGGTGGAAGTGCGGCGAGCAGGATAGAAACGAAAAGAGTATATTGTCGGCGGGTGGATTCGGTGCTCGTCAGGAGCACAAAGGGTTCTCTGGCCGCCGTCGTTGTCGTCGTCGTCGTCGGATTCGTTTGTTTCGCACACGTAACAACCGATAACGAGAAATAACGGTTCCGGGGAGGTCCTGTCCTCGCTTACCATCGCGCTCGAGCTCTCCTCTTATCTTTTCGACGAGTGGCTCTCTCATATTATTGTCTCATCCGTAGGTCGGTCAAAGGATAATCGGAGGTGGAAGCGACAAAGTCCATCCGGTCGGACGACGATTGTCTCTTCTGGCCTCGATACTCGTTTTCGATTGTTCCTCCCGATCGGGGAGGCTGTCGCCTACGGATGGCGTCGAGTACAACGCGTAGCCCTCCGCGAGATCCGGAGTCAAGTTTCGAAAAATCGCCTCGTTAACACTTCGAAGTTACGTTCGAAGCAATTTCAGTGAAATAGAGAATGGAAAGCTTCGTTAAATAAAAAATGGACGAAACGTTCATCATGCCGATGAAACGACTCGAAACATTATCTGCCCATCAATATCAGAGTTTGCTTGAAACTTATTGTATTTTCACTTCCTCGAGTATATTCATTTCCGTTCAAACACTTTGGACTCTAGCACGTACTTGCAAGAAATATTGTTGGAAATATTTAGAAAGAGGCAGGTTATTTGTCGAAGGTTCGAACCTACTTGCGAGGTACTCGATCCCATCTCTAACCCCTGGCGACGAACATTGGCGCCATCGTTCGATCGGGCCGATGTAGCCGCGCGCGGAGAATCCAGATGTCAAAAAGAAAGGAGGTGCACATTTTTTTTCCCTCCCGCGAGAGCCGCGCGCTAACAAGAGAGGATAACGAGAAAGGTCCCCGAATCGATAAACTACAAATAAATGGAAATTATTCGAAACGATGAAGCTTCTTTTCGTTTTTTTATCGCAGAGAGAGAGTGAGAGAGAGAGAGAGAGAGAAATTGATCGCACGTTCGAGATTACTGAGAATGAGAAACCGGTAGATGCAGAACATCGGCAAAGGATTATTTATTCGAGGATAATAAGGTAACGAAGCGGTGGTCGGTGTTTTTGTAAATGACAAACGAAGCGAAATTGTCGATTGAAGAGCAACCGAAGTGGAAACGATTAACGATTCGTCTCGCGTCGAGGACTCGAGGATTCGAGAAGGTTTCAAAATACCCGAGAAACCCGAAATCTCTCGTTTGCAATATTTCTCTTTACTCTCGCTTGTGTCAAGAGAAATAGGTGATTCGCGTCGGACAGGGGAAATTCCGTCAGATTACAATTGATTTCCTGAAAATTGCTAATTATAGAAGTGCAGTCGACACGGCTATAGTAGAACCGCGAGGAGCGTCAATCTGGAAGAAAATTTACGGATAATCTATCCGTTAAGAGAGAAAGAAAGAAAGAGAAAGAGAGAGAGAGAGAGAGAAAGGAAAAATTGCAGGGAAATGGAAAGACGACTATTAGAATCGGCTTCGCGTTCCGCGGAGGCGAACGTTCGCGATTTAATTTTCTCTTTTGTCTGATTTACGCTCTTATTCGTGGGAAACGATGAAATCGAGCAGAGCTGACTTTCTCGAATCCGACTATAATACCATCCTCCCTCTCTCTCTCTCTCTTGTATGCACACACACACACACACACACACACACACACACACACACACACATATACACGTTATCAGTCGAGCGTCTCCGCTTCTACCGAACTTGAATTATACGATTAATCTCCTGGCCCGAAAATTAGGTTACTGGGATACGATGATAATGGACGACGGATGAAATTTCGGCGAAGAATAGGAGCCACGAGTACCAACTTTCGCGAATACGCGAACAATAAGTCTGAATGGGTAGGGCCGAGTGATTAATAGCCTTATTGTACATTTGCCCAGAAATAAGATATCTCGGCGGAGAAATATTGCTTAAGTGGGATCATTAATTAAGTTATCGAGACCGTCGCGGCGAGAGTGCAGCGAAAATTCACGAGTTCCTCGAATGGCGAGGTTAATTCCCCGGGCTGTGCGTTATTAACACACAGTTATCTTTCGAATGCGAACGGTGTAAGTAAGTTTCATATTCGTAAGTACAGAGACGCTTTTAAAATCGACACTCTGTTTGTACGTGGATCAAATTTGACAAATACCATGGTGTTGAAGACTGAGCAACGAACGATCTGAAACTTGTACGACTTTTTTTCTCGCCGTTTCATCGGACATCAGTTTTCGCTGTTCGATTCCAACAAAGTTCAATGAAAAAAAAAAAAAAGAAAAAAGAAAAAAGAAAAGTCTCACGGCAAATTTCGAGGGCTCGTTCGCGAGGAGAAAATTTCAATGTTCGAGATCACGAAGGTGGATCCGGGTTACGAGAAAGATCGAATTCTCGTTACGTTCTTCAACTTTCCGACGCGATCGAGCTTTTCACGTCAAACACCACCTACCAGGTTGAAATCCACATAGCCGGACGACTGGCGGCCATTGCTGCACACGTGTCCGCGTGTCGCGCGTCTTTCGCGTCGGAAAGTTCGCGCGAACTCGTACAAGGTACGCTCTGCGCTACGCGAAGCGGAGAGGGGAAAGCGGAGGCGTAATCGGATCGCAGGTCACAGTGTAATCAAACGAAACGGCCGGGCGAATCGACTTTGCCGCCCCTCTGTCCGCGCTTTTGCGAACGAGAGATCGTAATGCCAGGAAATAAGGCTGCACCGGACACAGAGGAGAACCTCCTCCGCTTGCTTTTGCGAACGACGCGAAACATTGCGACTCGCTCGAACACGCGGCCGCCAACAATACCGGCTCCACTAATCCTCCCGCCTCCGCCTGTGTTTCTCTTTCTCTGTCTGCACTCTCTGTCGCTGCCGCTAAGTCCGCTGTGAAACATGGTACCGGTGCCGTTTCCGGTGGCTCCGCCATCATGCGTGCACGCAGATTCGTGCACGCGGCAGTCCAGAGTTTCCAGATCCGTCTCGGCGAGCGAGACCTTACGAACGCCCGAAGCCAGAAGCCCTTTTGCTCCTCTGGTCGAATTTCCTGATTTTCGAACGACCGACGTTCTACTATCGTCGCAACATAATCTCACGTAATCGCGTAATTCACTGAAAATAATAATTTTGCGAAAGCTTGTCTCGATCGAAATTCCAGCGGAGAGATAACGAAATCAAACTCAATCGTGGTTTTGTAACTGAATAATAATTCCGAATATTCTGTCAAGAGAATTACTCTTGAAACATCTGTCTTCGTATCCACTTAATACACACACACACACACACACACACACACACACATACAAAACTAGGGCGAAGAATAGACGAACAGTTGGACGTCTGGTGAGACTATTTCATACATCCAGAGAATATTTCACCGAACGATCTCGAGACTATTTTGCGCGCGTTTCAACGATAGGACATCGGGTCGTGGAGGTCGCAACTTGGAATTACCGTTTACACCGTTGTTGGGAAAAATTGCGGATCGGAGAGAAAGACGTGTCGATAACCAAACGACATCGACGTATTGATTTCCGTCGTATCCAGAGAGAGAGAGAGAGAGAGAGAGAGAGAGAGAGAGAGACGCACTATTCGCACGAGACGAGCGAGTGGTTCTGTCGAGCGGTGGACTCTAAGGACGCGCGCGCGCCGAGCTTATGAATACGTCTGAAAAGTGTATATCGGCAATTGCCATCGCTTTCACGTAACGATATCAGCTCGCGGTATAATCGGGCCGCTGCCAGTAGCAGCGGCAATTGCACCGATAGCAATGGCCGCCATTAGAGTATCTTGGACACGGCCCAGAAACCGGTTTCTGCGGTAAATGGATTTTCTTTTGAAAGACATCGTGTAGCCTGTCGGCTGCTGGCGTTTTCATAACTCCGGCCGATTCATTCGCGAAGATCAGCCGCCCGCGCCAACCTCGCGTCGTTCGATTCGCTCAAAACTCGTTCTCCAACTTTCTCGAAATAGTATATCGGCTCTCGTAATCTTTCTCGGTGAATGAGGGGACCGGCCGGTCGTAACGCAGCCTCGTGACCGAAGACTCTATTTCCAAGTGCTACACGTCGTGTTTCACTTCATTTCGCGGTGTATGGAGATGGGGTCGACCCTTATCACTCTGAATTATTTTTCAATTATTATTTTTTTTTCTTTGGCAATTTAAATGGCAATTTGAAAAGGTTCCTGTAACAAAAACTGACGTCGAGTCACGCTCGACAAAGGAGTGACAAGAGTTAAACGATTAGAGCGTTCGCTAAACTGTGGGTAGATCGATATTTGTCGCGAGTGCAACATCCAGAAAAATATGGAAGTGGTTTCCGGTAATATTCGATGAACGAAACAAATTTCTATTCAGATTCCGTCGTTCCTTTAGGCCGGTAGTAAAAATTTACAATCCGAGCTTATTGACCAATCGGCGTTATTTTGTTTGTGGTGGCACAGTTTGAACAGCTCGGTACGTTTTATACACCACAAAATGTGCACTGTCGTATCGATAGTACGGTCTTGTTCAATGTACCATTACCTCGTTGCCATTACAATTCGAGACCTTTATATATATACGTGGATAGATAAAGTTTAGAGCTGGTTTAAAACACGCTCGTTCGGGGTTAGATTTTACAAGTGTCGTTGCTATAAATTTATCCGTCGCGATACATTGCATACAGTGTACAACACGTTGCAACAGTTTCTACGAAAGATTCGAATTGCTCCGGCAGTTTTCCAAAATCAATTTTGAGACTCGCTTTCCGCGAAGCCGACGAGACGGGAAATGAAACTCGTAGAGTTTTAAATGATTCATGGTGGCATTAAATATTTCATCAACATCGTCGAGAGAAAATTCGATATCCTTAATCGTTTCTCGTGTCTCGAAACAGAGAGCGTGCGAGCGAGCGAGAGAAAGAGATTCGTGGAATACACGTGCAACGCTTCTTCTCCGTTTCCCTCAATCTTCGTGAAGATTGGTTCTCGACGGAACGCGGATGCAACGACGGATGCGCGAAACTTAGGGGCGCGAAAGGCGTCCCTCCCCCTCTGCTCGACTAAAGCGACGGATTTTTCGAAAGAAGAGAATTAGGAGGTTTGCCGCTGGCTGGCCAGCAGCCAGCCAACCAAGTTTCCGATACGCAATTCCGCTTTATTTCCGGATCGTTTGACGCGACCGCGTGCTCGCGCGAAAGGCTAATGTAATGGAAACGCTGTAAGCCTCTCCTATGCATATTATTGTACCACTTGCGCGCTGCGTCGCAACGCTAATAATTGTTATGGCCCGATAGCGTGCAATCCCGCGCCCCGCGCGTCACCCGGCCATTCCGCTTTCGAATTGAATAAATTGCAACAGTTTTAACCCACTCCCCTCCGCGGGCTTCGCAGATTTCGTTTCGAACCGTTTCGAGGATCATCGTTCCGTCCGCATCGGTACTCGCCGACTCGAATTCTCTAACTTTTGTCAACTGTTGTCCCGTCTGCAACTGTTGGGTCTCGCGGTGACAATTTCGGTCGTAAAGTCGCGATCTCTCGCACGAAGGGGATGGAACTGTATCGTCAAAGGCACTGTAAACTTATAGCTGTGCTTGTGATTAGAATCGTACAGGATCGCAGTATATCTTTGTCTGTTTATTTCTTTTTAATACGAAGTACAATTGAAGTAGAATTTCATTTCGTCGTTAATTGTCGATAATTAGAAAGGAAGAAATCGGGTATTTGGCGAAATAGCTTTGAAATTATATTTACACTAATACCAGGTCTAAATTTCTCACGATACAAAATCCTGTCTTCAAAATTACGCTGCGTGCAATTATGTATTTACACGTTTTGTATGGAAAAAAATTCTGTCACACACGGGAAATCGACCGTCCGATAAATTTCAAGCTGCACGATTTCGCAGCTTCCGTCCTTGAACTGCGTTACGTTGAATTCCACCCGAAGCCGTGGGACTAGACCTCGGCGTCAGATTCGTGTCTCTGTCTCGCTTCCAACACAGTGGATCTCCTCGAACCGAAACGAAAACTCGAAATATAGCGAAACGATTAAAACGATTGGTTCGCGGGAAGCTATTGGAAGCTTCAGGCCAGGTTCCCTTAGCCTAGAGCGATACCTCGTTTTGCCGCCGCGGAAATAAAGCAGGCTCTCAGATTATTGCACCGGCGCGCAGAGAGGGTGAACGGGTTCCTAAATTTATTTCCGAGCGTACGTGCCTCCTGTCGAGGAAACTCTCGCCGCGGAAACGACGAGAGTCCAGCGATTGACTCCGATCGCGGAGTTTTGACAGTGGAGAGAGTTACAACTGTAGCCGGTACAATAAGTCGCATTGCCACGGGGCGTGGTGGAGCGAGGGACATTCACTCGTGTATTTTCCCGTCTTTGCCGCTGCTGCCGGCTATTTCCACCAATGAAATCGCGGCACAATCCGCGTACGTATTCGTACGTCTCTCAGCGATCTGATTTCTCCAATTTTTCCCTGCTTCCTCTCGTCCTTCTCCTTTTCTTTCCTGCTTTTCTCTCTCTCTCTCTCTCTTTCTCTTTCTCTCTCATAATACCATTGCGACCTCATTGTTGCGCTCGATACGTAAGAAAACTTCTGTCAAATCTTTTCACCGCGACTACAATCATCGGGGATCTTTCGATAATGGACGGAGAAATTACACTCCGACGATTGGTTTCCATCGTCGGGAACCGTTTGCTTCTCCATGTTACTTAGTTATTGCTTCGTTTCTTTTCCCGCGTTAGCAGACGGATTTCTGATTCGTTTGGAATCGGTAAAATCGGTGCAATCTCAGATGCTTCGAATGAAAATTACAAGTGTCGATCATATCGGTACTGGCACTAATCGCGTGTTGTACAAGTTTGAAGTTATTTCACAGATGGATCATTCTTCCAGGGCGTCATTCAGACTCGTCAGCTCGTTGAATAAAGATTCGACTGCTCGTTCGAAAGAACAGTTGGAGAACACTTCTCTCGCGAGACCCTCTCGACCGGAGGAACAAAACAGGCATTTCCCCTTTTTTACCTTAATACACGGCCGCGTCTCTCCAGTAAGCCTCGTAATGATCCGATCTATAGAGCAAACTGCGTTCCGCGACACTCGAAACTCTCTCGGAACCTTATCAAGCTTCATTTGCACCTTCGCCGGGGCTCGGGGCTCGAAGCAATTGAAAAGCACAGGTGCGCGGAACAGTAAGCTCTCCGGCGAACGGCCTACGCGGGACGTTTCGAACGGTGAAAATTCCCGTTCCAATGCGAAAGAAGAAGATGAAGAAGAAGAAGAAGCAGAAGAAGAAACGAAGGACGAGAGGCAGACACTGTCTGAAGGGTGGAGGAAGAGAATAATAGTGAAAGAGGGAGAGAAAATTCGAGAAAGGGAAAATCCAAGAGGGACGATTCGAGACGGAGGCGAGTCGAGAAGAAAAAAAATTCGAGAGAGAGAGAGAGGGAGCTCGAGACAGAGAGAGGAAAAATTCCTAAAAAAAAAGAAAAAATTCGAGACAGACAGAGTGAGAGAGAGAGAGAGAGAGAGAAAGGGGCGGGGGGTTAAAGTGTAGGTGATTTCACCGATTACAGAACGAATCCAAGAGGATCCCTTTCATGCTCTCCTTTCACGAACCCGAGTCAAGTAACAATTCCCGAGATTACGGCCGCTGCCGAAATGAAATTTCATTCGCGAGTCCCTGAGGAACCGGCGCGCCGCTCCGCGCGTTTCAAGAAGCCAGAGGGGGCCACACACACCTCCTCCTCCTCCTCGTCCTTCTTCTTTTTCTTCCGCGCGCAACCGGTCGCCTCTTCCAATTTTCTCTTCGTTTCGAGGAGAGAACAGGCCGAGGCAGGGATACGCCACCAGGGAGTTTACCGGAAAGATTTCGTCACGGGACGATATTATTCCGTCTTCTGCCGCCCTTTCCCTTCCTCCCTCCCTCCGCCGCCAATTTCTCCAGCGAGAGAAGAGCAAGTACTTGCTCGATATTCTCTTTAACCTCCTCATCTCGTTGCCACGTTGGCTTCGTTTGCCTCTTCTCGTTTCCTCGCGTTCTTGCTCCCCGTTGGTCGCGTTTCAACGACAGGTCGCGTAATCAATGCAGCCCTCTCCCGCTCGACTGAAAATTTCGGCTGACACCGCTCGCAAACGGGTCCATCAGAGAGTCGCAACGCTTGCTGACGACGTTTCCCTTATTTCTTTGTTCCTCTGGCTAAACTGCAATTTATTTCAGTAGGCAGCGAGGTAGGTACCTCTCCCCCCTCCCCCCGAGTCTTTCAACTGCAAGCGGTAGTTTCTGGTGTTGATTTACAAGTTTCGGCGGTTTCGGAGAGTTTTGCAAGTCGAATTTGTACGCGTCGAGGTGCACGATGATCGTTTTTGGAAGACGCAGGGTGGTACTGTCGAAATTCAAATTTGCCTCTGGACGATGATCGTGCAATTTTACCCCTTTCTTCGCCACGATCTTGAGGATCACGAAATCACCCGTCGCGACGAATCTTCGAAACATGCTCTACGATCTTTTTCAATCATTTTATTGACTTTTAAACGAGAGAGAAATTCGGGAAATTCTTGAAGATCGAAGTCCATCCGTTGAAACACCTAATATTCAAAACTCGATACGAGCAGCAAGTTTCAAGTTTGCTCGCGTTGCAAAGAGAAAAATGTCGATCTTCGAGATCGAAGACCAAGTTACGAAGAAAAAAAAATTCGTTTCACGATCCTAGAGACGTTTGAACTTTGACAATTTTCTCGTATAAAAAGCACTCCATTGCCTAATGCGAAAATGCGTCGTTGAGAAAAAAGCTGACTGACTGACGACTGTTATTAAAAGCAAAAGCTTGGCGCTTTTCGGAAGCGAGACTGATTTTGTTTCACCGCACCATACGTGCGAGTTGCAACGTACCAGTTTCGAATCGTCGACGATTCTTCCTGCCGTCGAATCGTTATCGATTCGAGTTCTGACGCCTCGACGAACGAGCTTGCTCGGCAAGCGAGCATCGTCCTCGGGAACGAATCCTCCCGCCAGTTCCGCCCCGCACACGGCCACGATACAAATCTGTAGTAATACGGGTGCGTTTAGATACGCGGGAAGAGGGATAGCGGGGCTCGTGGCCCGTGCGTATCTGCAATAACAGGATCACCAGCTTATAGCCGGAGCTTAGAGGGTTCGATCAATTATTGTTCGCTTCCTATCTACGTCACGCCGGCCTGGAGCGTCGCCGGTAACAACGAGGCCCGTGGCCTGAGTGCTGCTCGCTGGCTGCACTTCCTGTTGTTATTAGGAAGTAAGCTATCCCGCGCTCTAGAAACCGTCACGTTATGATGTTTACGTAGCTGCATTTTCGGGCTAATATCGGCCAACTAACCGGCGAGATAACGGTTATCAGGGGGAGGGGCCCTGTTGCCCAGGATAAGTCGACTAGTATTTCTATTGTCCGTGTAAAATCGTTCCTCCCCTCCCCTCTCCGTTGGCAGACTGAACAGACGGTTGCACGTTTTCGCTGCATATTTGTGCATTTTCCAGTGGCAAATTCTGTTCTCGGGTGAAGGGAAATGGAACGAACTGCCAGCAGAGTTTTGTTTTCAAAACTTTGTCGACGATTTGATGACCTTTTCTTTTTTTTCTTCAAGCATTCGTCTTCGAGTTTTCTATGAAATTACTCAGTTCCCTTCAGTCCCGTTACTCGGCCAATTTTTGTGAAGATCTCTGAGTATTCCAACATTGGATTATTCGGAAAGGTTTAGGACGAGTTTCGATAAAAAAAAAAACATTGCAAAGTTAATTAATCAAAGTTCCAATTTCCTAAAATTGAGAAGAGGCTGAAACGACGAACAACGACTGTCGAGCAGATCGTCAAGCGATCGACGCGTTAAAAAATAAAATTCTTCAAACTGATGAATAAATCGATGGAAAACGATGATCGAGTGAAATTTCGCGTCGGGGCAACCCTGGTTCCAGATAAACGGTATTAATAAACGTAACGTAGTACAGTGAATTAGCCGGGAATTTTATTTTAAATCTCTCATTTGGAAATACGTATAATCGTGCTAGCGATTTCACGCTAGCGAGCTAACAATCGCGTGAATTTTCGCTCGGATGTGAAATCGCCTATAGACCTGTCAGAAGCAACTATATCGTCACAGTTAGGCCGCTTATCTACGTACGGTGGCATGCTAATCAACGGGTTACTACACCTGCATCTATATGGAGTAAACGTTTCTGGATAGTTATCTCGATTTGTCGAAATAATCCCCGGACAAATCACGGCGAATCGTGTACAGGCTTATCTTCGTTTCTATTTCCATAGCCGCAACGTATCGATGCAACGGTTCGATGGATCTATCTCGTTTATTTGCTTCGTTACTTACGTGGTTTGTCGGTTCATTAACCACCGCCGATTCGATAAATGGCGGAAAACGAAATCTGGATAATTTCGAATAATTTCGATCGATTTGTTAAATAGCGAAGAGAACAAAATTTCTTGGGTTCGTTAGAGTTTTTTTTCTTTTTCTTTTTTTTTGTATGACTCGTTCGATAATTATTTAGAGAGGTTAATTCTTAAATTCTTACCATAGGGTCGAAAATTTGCCCCATATGTAAGAACTGAATAAATTCTGTAAAAAAATTGTATTTTCAATTCAGTTGCGTCTACGTTGTTTACCGCAAAAGTTTCTCTCCTTTGATTGCAAAAATATACTCAGATCTAAAGGGGTTAACTGCTTCAGCATGGTTTCCACGAGTTTCTGAATTTCGATGAAAAGTTATTTCACCTCGTAAAGTGAATTCGATTTAACGCGAGAATTCCTCTTTGATTAGCTCTCGGATACAAAATTGCCCGAGCTTCTGGAACCGGTTTCTGAATTTTGACAAAAAAAAAGAGCGAGCGAATAAATAGATTTCTAGAAAACTCGCTAGTCACCTGCATAGAATTCGACGACGACTCGACGAATTTGACAATTGATTCGATCGTTGAACGCTGTAAAAATTAATCGGACTAGTATGCGTATCGGACGTTCAATCACTCCGGCTGCAACTCGCAAAGAGTTGGCCGAATATCGACGAAGGGTGAAAGCTGGCGCGAGCGGAGCGACGCAGCGTGAAACGTGTTTGCCGCGTGAATCAAACCGGCTCGCGTCTATTGGCGGCGAATTAAGGAGCGTTTCAAGGAGGGACGGCGGGCGCTGTCAAGTTCGGAGGATTCGCAAATTGACGATTTACGGTCACCAAACAGGACGATAAGCGAATGCCTGCAGGCTTAATGGGCCCCGGGGCCATAAGCGGCGGGGTTTCCACAAGATTTGCATGACAATGCCCTGTCATTACGCGCCCGGCCCAATCAAACGTCGAGCACACACCGTTTGCTCAGCAAGTGTTTATTACCGATGCGCCATGTAAATGCTACGGCTTCTGTACATCAGGTATATATATATATATATATATATATATATATATATACATATACATACATAGACTAGCGCGGTCGCATTAGTAATTCCTCCTTTCGTCGACAGATAGAATTTCCAGCGACTCCTGTTCCTCCTAGTCGTCTAGCACCATCTCCCGGCGAAAACTACCCCCTGCTGAATTATAAATCCCGCAGAATGGAAAATGTTGTCCCGTATTTTTGAGGGCGTATGTTGCCAGGTTATTCATGGTATCGTGATAAAACAATTGTACTTGGAAATATAAAAAATATAAACGTAATATGGTAATACGTTGAAAGAAACCCTTTGAAATTTCTCTAGCGAGACACGATCGGTCGTGATTATGATCAATAATCGAAAATATCCCATTCTCTTTTATCTATAATATTATACATTTCGTATCTCGGTGTCTGCGTATCACCCATATTTCACGTGTAGCAATATCCAACAACTGCATTTCGTAGTTCTCAGTGCGGATCAATACTTTTCTCGATACTTTATGCAATGCTCTACGTTTTATATTTCACGTCTCGTTACTTCTGTGCCAGTCCCACAATCTCGATACACGCCATCCTGTTTTTTTTACATTCTCTGATCATTTTGTCTGTTTGATCGGAAACCTACGCAATTCTTGCAAAGTATAGAAATTTCCACGGAGGTAAAACTTGCGACCAGCTACGAAATTTTCCATCCCGGAAACTGAATTTCCCAGGCAAGAAGAAAGAAAGGAGGCACTTTGTGGGCGGTTTTCCACAAATTTCCCACAGGGCTAATTCCCTTGAGCAAAAAAAAATCGGCATTCGCCAAAGTCTTGCAAACGACGAATTTCACGACGAATTTTTGCAACGGAATTTTTTTCGCGGCTTGAGGATTGATAAAATAATTAAGCGCGACTAATTAAGCTGAATTTATTCTTTCTAATTTCCTCCTCCCTATTCTCGTTCACCCAAACGTAAGTAGCAATCGCGCAAATGACTGGCAACAAACCAACAACCAACCGCAAAAGTCAGGCTGTCGGTAATTACCCGCCGGTCCGTTCTTTCTCTCTGGCAATCTAACCCGAAAATCGCTTTATCTTTCTTACCGTAGATCCTGGCCTGCGAATTAAGCGCCGAGCACAGTTTATTTGCTCGTATCGACAGTATTTTAGAGATAAAGAAGAGTCTGGCGCTCGAAACAAGGATAAACTGAGGGAAAAGGGATAAAAGTGAGAGAGAAAGAGAGACTCTGTTTGTGTGTGTGTGTGTATGTGTGTGTTGCGTGCGTGTGAGAGAGAAGGAGAAAGACCGAAGGTAGACTGCATGGTGGGTGGGTTGTGCATGGACTCGCGAGATACGAGAAATAATGGTGGCACGTATACTCGGCGTTGCTTGTACACACAAGACCACATGCACCGAGAGAAACTGACCACCGAACAGTTCCAATGGGGCCTGCTCGCCACTCCGTCGGTAATAGTCTCGACAATAATCATTTATTGTTCCTCAATGGCGTCGACGCGCTGCTGGAGCTCGGCTAACAGGGGTGGAATAAGGGAAAGAGACAGAGAGAGAGAGAGAGAGAGGATTTAAAGTCGACAGTGAACGCGTGCAAGTTTTCCATGGTGTTAATTTTTGGCGACGATCGCAGAGAGAAGAATGGGAATGCAATCTGCATCTTGTTGTAATGTAATTTTTGAGTGATGTTCGAATGCACGTGAATTTATATGAATTCGTCGCGACTGGTGGATATTTACATGCCGAGATTGTGTCGTTAAAATTAACACCACCAGGGCATCATGAAACAGTTTATTATTCACTAGCTGATGAATTATATATATACATATACTACCAACCGCGAACCGTGAGACGCGAATTGCAAACTTGTAAACTATAAATTCAAATTTTCCAGCAGTAAATTGGTAAATCGTTACGACTGTGACATCAATTCTCTCTCCAGGTTCACGTGTTCGAATCACACAGAGAAGAAAATCGTTTGCAGTTCGTCACGTTGTCAAAACGTACGACATAGACCCCTCACTCTCGTGAGCGAAGTTTCACAAAGGAGGGTTCAAACATCGTCGATGAAGCGACTTCGCTGAAAAAGGATGCGGACCAGTTGCGCGCATTGTCGCGTGCTGGGATTAAGCATTCCCGGAGTTCGCATGGCGAAAGGGCCATTGCCGAATTAGCATACGACGAGTGGAGTTGTTGAAAACGCGGACCAAACAACAGCGGCAGCGGCGCATCTGCATGATAAAGAGAGAGAAAAGGCGAGTTTGCCCCCCCCTGGTACACACTCGAGAGACCCTCGCGAGTTCTCTCGATGCATGCAGCCTGAAAAACATTACGCGTGAAATTGGCCCGCCGGATTTCCTTAATGCCGCAGATGTTTTCCTCTGTACGAACTGTTTAACAGTCAAGATCCTCTATTCAGACATTTCCTCGATCGCATCTGATACGCGTGTACTACCTACGAGATTTGCATATTACAGTGTGTCCGTATGGAATATTATTCGAATCGGTGAACGTGTACCACTCGCGGGCCGGAATAAATATCGTTAGCGAAATCCTGTACGTCGCTAGTTGGCAGTACTTGCAGCTTGGTATCGATAGATTTTCGATAGATCTCGCAAGGAACTAGAGTACAAGTGGAACTACAGGAGCAAATTTTCCAATTCTCCTTTATTTCATTTTATATTTGTATTTTATATTTTCTAATTGACCGGTTGTCTACAATCTGTTGTTTGCAAACACAGCGAAGAGAATAATTGTGCCAATAACAGTGAAAAATCGCGAACAATTCAAACTGAGATATAACCTTGTAAGGAAAAAGCATTTTCTCTTAAAGAGCGAAGCTTTTATTTTGATAGTCGCGAGTTCGTTTCTTTTGAAGATGATTTCACATCACGTGACGAACAGGAAACTGAGAACACGATTTTTCTCGATAATTGTTAAAGTTCAAACGCGTGTAAAATGTTAAAAATTTCTTTTCGTCAAAGTTTCTTCTTTACAATGATTCCCTGAAACTTGTTTTACAATTTTTTCTTTACTGTTTTCAGGTAATGTTCAATAGACGACAAGAATTCGAAAATCCAAACATTTTCAGTCATCTGACCCTAATATTCCAAATTCGATAAAACGATGAAAAAAAAATCGAAGTTTAAGAGTTAAGTTTCGTTGTAAAGAAAAAAATGTCAATCTTCAAAGTAGATTTAGTCCTAAGGGAAACTTTTTAACGTTGTTACACGCGTTTGAATTTTGACAATTTTCGAGAAAACTGTGCCCTCAGTTTCTCACCCGCTATGTGATGTAAAATCATCTTGTCAATGTTCAGGCTTCACGATTTAAAATGGCACGAAGCGTATCGTTGTACGATCCTTTTTTCACGAAATCACATCAGCGTAAATCATCGACAATTCTTCATTGTCATTGGTACAGTTATGCTGTTGCCACCGTGTAATAAGTGTAGTTGATAGTGAGAGTTGATATTAGGGGATAATTCGTTGTCGAAAAATTGACACGATTGGGGAACATCGTATCGGGATGATAGATCGCCTCGCAGCTACGCTGCCTTTGTGTATCCAGAAGAAACATTAGAGCTCTTTAATCGAATAGCCGGCCCGGCAGTATTTGAACGTTTGTAACGAGGTTTTTTTGTTCGTGTGTTGTGTAATTCGTTCGTGTATTTGTGCTGCGCGCGGTGGAGAGCGACGGGATCAATCACGGCCCGCGCAATCCTTTCAAACACGCGCGCCACCGACGAGGCAACTGTTTCATTTGACGCGTGCGATCACGCTCGTAAGTAACGAAATTGAATTAAAACGTGTTTTCGCACGCGTCCTCCCGCCGGCAGAAAGGAGAGTTTTCCCCGCCGCGAAAATCATCGAACGCGATAATTTATACCGTCGGTAATTTATCTCGAATCCGAATTTGTTTTTTTCCTTTTTTTTTTCTTTTTTTTTTTTTTTTTTTGAATGGACGTGAACACTCCGATCTGCGAAATTCTCGAAATTTTCGAAACGCGACGATCCTCGAAGTGTTTCGGGAGGAATCGCGAAATTCCTGGATATCTGCACGCCGTTGCTCTTCGATAATCAGCCGCCCGGGAGGGGTTGAAACGGCGTTAGATAAAGCCGTTGATGCGTCTTAAAGTTGTTCGCCGGAATTGAAAAGGGTCTTGAAGGGTTTCGCCGATGTCGGCGAAAGCGAACGAACGCCTATCGAAACAGCGCGCGCGCGCGCGAAAGAAACTCTCTCTCCCTCTCTCTCGTCTCCCTTCGTTTTCGTTCGAGAAGGATAGACTAGCAAATTCAAAGAGAAAGACCAAACTCTTCGAACGTACGTACTGCAGACAGGGAAAAGTGTCAGAGAAAAGATGGAGGGAAGGCGAAGGCGTGCACGCGCACACACACATACACAAACGACGAGAGAGGAGAGAAACGACGTGGCTTCGAAGCTCGATTATGTGATATAAAGTTGGCTGAAGCGAGGGGTGGATAAGGAAGAGGAGGGCCAAAGAGAGATGCACCCCCGTTGATTGAGCCGCCACCTTCAACGTGCCGTGAACACATGTGCTGGTGGCAACACTCTGATTGGAAGCCAGATGGGTTCTTCAGCCTCTTACCTTACCACCTTCTCTCTCTCTCTCTCTCTCTCTTTCTCTCTCATTTTCGCCGTGTATTTCTGTTGGTTCGACGTTTCTTTCCTCGTCTTTCGGTTGCCAAGATCTGGCTCTCGCGCTTCTGTTTCCATCTCGGGCATCTTTTCTTCGTCGACACCTGAAACACAACCCTCTTAAAGTACGTTATAGTACGTACAGGTATACTAAGAGAGGTTAGGAAAACCTGCGCGTGTATATCGGTGAGCGAACGAAGCTGTTCTACGTGTCCGCTCGTTCTGTATGCACGTTGCCTACTGAACGCCGATTAAATTGAAACAAAGAGGGTTGAAAAAGGGGTGAAAGACGTGGATAAAACTGAGCGATTTTCGGCAAAGGTAAAAGTCAGAAATTAATTGAATGTAGTTTCAGCTTGTTTCAGCGGGGAGATTCTTGGAATTTCGAGCGGATTCAGAGACTCTAGAATTGCAAGACTCGAGGAATTTGAAAGCCTTAGAAATCATCGGATTTCACGAAGTAAGAAAGATTTAGAAACGCAACATTTGGGTTTAGATATCTCTGGTGATGTAAGAATTTGGAGATTCAGGAACAGCATCGTTTCCTAAAAGATTCTGCAAGTACAGAAATCTTACAATGCTAGAATCAGAGTAACTTGGAGAAGTTTAGTAACTTTACATAAATAAATAAACTGCATTGTAATAAATTACTTTACGCGAATAAATTACTCGCTGTAGTATACATTAGATTCTCGATTCCTAGATTTCTAAATTCTTCACACTCTTACAATCGGTACAAATTTTCAATCCGCTATACAGCAAATGAAACTAACACCGAACTCGTCTACCTTTAGCCTGTCTCGTATAAAATAAAAATTTCTCAGATGCGTGGGCTGGATTCAGCGAAATATTCGAACGACTCGATCGAATCGAGCCGGGAGCCCGGGTCATCCGGTTGATGGCAGTTTTCGTCTAAAACGAAAGTTTTTCGGGAGCGTTTCCCGTTGTATTCAAATTCTTCGCGAGTTTCAACGATACGGATGCGCAACCTATCCGGGCCTATCCGCCGGATATTTCGTAGAATTCCAGTATTTTACATTAATAGGATTTCGAAAGTTCGCGAATGCCACTTTCGTATTCTTTCCTCATGAAGCTCTCGCCACGCGTGCTTTCGCATACATTAACGCGTTTCACTTTGCCGAGACTTTTGTGTGCGTCGTTCCACTGACTCCTCTTCGAATCGAATGGACGCGAGAACCGACTGCAAAAAAAATGAGAGAGAGAGAGAGAGAGAGCGGACGTTGGAAATTTGCGAGATTAACGAAAGAAAAAATGCACGAAATTTAGAAATTCAGACATTTGAAAGTGTGCCCGGGAATTCTGAATTCGAGCGAAGTCGCGGGAGCTTTCCCCCGGGAATTTGAAGAATTTTAACAACTCGGGAGTTTCGAGCGTCGATGAAAATTGAAAAATCTGGACTTTTGGAAAATTCAAGAATTCGATGAGTCGAGAGATGTTTCTCGCGTTTCTCTGAAGGAGAAACAAAACAAAAAAAAGAATCTGAAATCGCTGGGTGGCAATCCCCAGCGCCGTGCATTTGCAAGACACGAGGCCGCTATTGTAATCGTTGGATTTCACGGCAGAGGAACGGGTAGGGAGGGGCGAAGGAGGAGCACAATTACGACAATAGCGAGAGAGGAGTTTAACACGGTGAGTACAAAGTCAGGCATCAGGCTCCTGTTCCTGCTGCGGACAGAAAATCCCCGGCTGCCATTTTCTCGCGGGGCAGCAGCAGCCAGCGAGAACGCTCTAGTTATCGGACGCTCTAATTACCGCTTTTGGATCGCGCGTTACAAAAGAAAACCGTTTCATAATAAGTGTCAACGGCAGATCTCCAGAACCGATCTTCGAACGACCAAGTTAAATAAAGTGCCGTAATCACCGTTTGAAACGAGTAATTGCTCCCAGCCACGTTTTCTTCAACAGAGCTCGCCCTGTTTCTTCTTTCACGGGCGCTGAAATACTGCGCCTGTTATCCGAATTTATCCGTTGTGTGTGCGTGCGTTCGCTGTTTTATTTTCTGCTTTTTCCCCGCTTTCTATATTTCTGATTCTGCATGGCGAATCGAGGGAAAGGGGTAAATGACCCTGGAATTCGTCCAATGAACAACGATGAACCAATATTGCCAGGTAAAAATCCGACATCTCGACATCTGCGTTTCTCCGGTCCAAATCCCTCTGCAAAAGCTGCGAAATTTGCCCGCGAATCCAAACTCTCTCTCTCTCTCTCGATCTGCCTCGTCCGGCCCCCGAAATAAATCCATCCTCAGAAGAGATCGTGGCACGGCGTGTCGCGATCAGGAGAAACACGGCGTCTAGCCGTGCCAGCGAGAGGGGGGGAGGTAACGGCCGAGGTAACGTCAGTAGGTTTACAGGCTGAACGTAAACGGGCTTGTTAGGACGGCTGGATGGGTTCGAAGGTTTTCACAGGTCTCTCACGAGGGAGGAGGAGGGAGAGACGGCAGAGGCGGTTAGAGGCAGAAAAGGAAGCAGGGGATTCCAGCCGGGGACATGAGGGACAGTTCACCGGCTTTACCCAGCGGCAGTCCCCAGAGGTGGCAGCCCCCGTTGCAAGCTGAACCTAGTCTGTGGTTGCTGGCTTGTTAGATCCAGTTTGGGGTTGCTACGGTCTGAAGAGGGGAGATCGGGGGGGAGGGGTTGGAGGAGAGGGTTGGCCGGTGGAGGGCGCCACTCTTCAGTAGACCGCAATCGGGTATGCAATTTACGTGGTGTCCGACCTCTGCGACCTCTGGCCCCATCCCTTTTCACTTCCCATGCTCACGTCCCAGCGTCCTCGCGCCCGTCCAGCTTCACGTCCAAGCTACTCCTTCCACCGCCTCGTTTCTTCCGAGGCCGAGCCAGCAATCGGTCCATTTGATTCCGTTTCGAATTAAAGCTGGATTTAATCGAATATTTTGATTTGGTTGCCGGTGAATCCTCTAAGAGAATTCAACCACGTAATTGTCGGACGCGATGCGGCTCGATCTGCAAGTTAACGACGAAGACGATAATCGACAATGATCGTCTCTTAATTCAGGGAACCTTCCAATTTTTCGGCTTGACGCGAGGAGACAGTTTCTCGAAGTACGAGTAATCTCGAAAGTCGTGGAAAGATCCTGCGTATTTCGTTCGACATCGAACGAGTGTGTCGGAGGATTGTCGCGGCTGAATATTGGCGGCCACGGGGACGATTAGCCGAGAAGGGTGAGAAAGGCGCGCGGATATGGCGGAAGAACGAAAGCCCGATGACTGTCGCGAACAGAAGCGAGCTTCTTGGTTAGGATGGAACGTCTGGTTTTCTTCGAACGTAAGATTTCTCATGGTCGTCTACACCATCGACGCTTCTACCGAGCGCCGGTAATGACGCGCAGGAAATTGGAAGTTGAGGAGGATTGAAATTGGTCGGGCATACGAACTAACAATTTGTCGGAGATCAGGACGAAATGTTTCCCGTTAACGTGACCGATTTCGTTCGTTCGTTCGTTCGTTCGGTCTTTCTTCGTTTCTTCGTAGACTGGTCTTCATTTCCTCCGAAATGGAACCGTGAAATAAAACTTGAACCAACTTGAACGAAGTCAAGCGAGAAGAAATGGCCAGCTACTGTGTGCCTTTTCCACAACGAGCGGAGTTTGTTTCGATCATTTTGTTATTCCAGTTTTATATCGATCTTCAGATCGATTTCTTTACCAAAAGGAAGTCCGCAAATTATTGAAGATTGATTACAATCAGTCACCGTGGAACTAGTGCAATTTCATTCGCGTCAGTGTGTCACAATTCTCGAATTATCTCCCTGTTTTTTTTTCTTCTTTTCTTTAAAATTTACGTAACACGTTGTAATTTTTCCATCTTAAAATTCACCGGGCGAACGTTCGCGAGATCAATGCGGAAATAGATTTTTGTCGCGCGTAAATTCATCTTCGGGCACGTCGATCCGATAGGGCGGGGCAACGTTAGCCCCCGACGATATAACCGAATTCTCGACGATTAAATGCAAGCGGTTGCGATAAGGCTTGTAAATTGAGCGAATTATGCCGTTGGTGCCGGTACACGGCGTAGCCTCGACCGATTAACATGCGCATTACGCGAGGTTGCAACCGCTCAACCTGACATTTGCATTGGAACGTGTCGAACAACCTGAGACCTCTATAACACCTGCTGCCATGGATTACTTGTCACTCTCTCTCTCTCTCTCTCTCTGTTTTATCGTGAACCGCGAAATTTTTCGAACATCCTCCGCACTCGTTCGCAAAAAATTTCCTTTCGAATTTGTACGGGAATTTTTTTTCGAAAAATTTCGAAGAATTTCAATTCTTGGCACTGGGATCTCTTTCAACAGAGAACTGCGATTTTCGTATAAATCTTTCGATGACAGAGGGAGAGAGAGGACAGTTCTAGTTTCGATCAATTCGTTTCGTCGTCAACTAGATCTTCTCCATTCATAGCTTTCGCCGCGAAGGACGTCGAGTATCGAATGCAAATTGGAATGACAATCGTTCCCCTCCGACTGGCATTTTTCGTCACTTGAACTATCATCGAGGCTAATTAAAAATTATCGTAGAATAATAATTGATGAATCTACGAAGAAATTTAGCGAAACGCTGCCTGCGTAGCTTGTGAGTGACACTGTCCTCTTGAATTTTAAGACCAAGGCAAAGGAAAAAGTGACAAGTGCATCTCTGTTGATTTTTTTGGTTCGGAAAAATTTCTTAGATTCAGAAATAATTCTGTAAAAAAGGAAAAACTATGTGGAAACTATAGAAAACAAACAAACGTCGTTAAAAACTAGAGGGACTCGCACCTTTGCTACATTTCTGAATATTTAATATCAAAGGTATTGATTGACTTTTAAATCGCTCGTCATCGTTTCCATTATTGTTCTTAATTATTCTTACATTGCGTTCCTTTTTCTTTGACCTCGTCAATACCGCAAACTTTGAAGATGCAAAAATATGAAAATACAAAAATACAAAAATGCATGTCCACAGCGTGATATATTTTGCAAAAAAAAAAGAGAAAAAAATCCCCACTGTCATACGCGCGAAGAAATTTCCTGAAAATTTTTGCATCCTGCAGTATCAATAGCTACGTAAGTAGCGGAGGCAAAATAAAACTCGATTTGTCGGAATTTTTAACCTGTCTTCCCTCTCGTCCCGATTTTTCTTTCCTTTTCTTTCTTGTTTTTTTCTTTTCTTTTTAAAACGTTCAAAGTACCTCACTAACTTGAAATTTCCGAAGGGGAAAACGAAACGAAGTGAAGAAACAAGAGACATTCAATTTCAACGCTCTCCTTGGTGTTTAATGTAACCGAGGAATGTCAAAATGGGGAAATTCCAGGTAATGCGGGAATAGTTTTCTCTTCTATAGCGCAACTTTCGCAAACTAAATCTTTCCTGAATTTCGTTAAACATCGTTTTAACGTTTCTCGAATTTCTTCGCGATTCATCGTATCTTTTCTTACAATTATTGCATTAAATTCATTACTTTCTCGTCGCCACTGTCATCCCATTACATAATCGCAATTCGATGTTACACTGAAAATTTTTTCCAAAATTTTTCCATTTCAACTTCTGGAATGCTTGTTTCTTCGTGAAGTTCCTGACTCTGTCGAAGCTTTCATTCCCAGAAATTTGCACGTGCTTTCTTTCGCCCATGGAATGCCAAAAATTGAAAAATTCTGAAACTATTAGAAATCAAGAAATAAATAAAGGGATAAAGTTGCTCCTGCCAGGAGATTTGAAAAGCGATAAAAAATGTTCATTGCACGGATTATTAGAGTTAGAGGATCGTTGGTGCAACGTGACGGATCCGTGAATTATTAACGAACGAATTTCAGCATATAGTTGCTTACATCACCGGAGGAGCGAACGGGATCGGGAAGGCTATCGCGCAGAAAATGTATTGTCAGGGTGCCAGGGTGGTTCTGGCCGATATATCTTGCAGAGGTGCCAAAGTCGCCGAGGGCATGGGCGAAAAGGCTTTATTTACGTGCACTGACGTAAGTTCAATCGCTCGTAAGACGCTTCTTATCACGACGTGTGCGTTTCACCGCGAACAAACCTCTCGCCGAATTCATACCGAACGAATGGATAGCGAAATGGATTTTCAGAGTTCGAAGAGTTTCTCAAGTGTTTGTTGAACCTCTCGTGAGAATCTCGTGAGAATCTTTCTTGCTAAAATAATCTTTGCATCAATTAACCCGGGAACAAATGTATTGTACGTAAGTTGCAGCTGCCCTACGTTCGTGCTTATACAATGCTCTGCAGGTTAGGCTGGAGAAGGACGTGCTGGAGAGCATGAAATGCGTGAAAGAGAAATTCGGCGGCGTGAACGTGTTGATCAATTCCGCGGGCGTCGTTGGTTACGAGCCGATCTACGACTTCAAGAACAAGAAACCGCACTCGGCGGACTTGTACAAATGCCTATACGACACGAACGTTTGGGGCCTGTTCAACGTGACTCGCTTGATGGTTGGTTTGATGGCCGAGAACAAGCCAGACGCGAACAAACAAAGAGGAGTCATTATAAATCTCTCGAGCATGATGGCGTGCGAACCGCCGCCCGGTTTGGTCGCCTACGGCAGCACCAAGTCCGCCGTTTCCGGCATGACGGTCCCCCTGGCTAGAGGACTCGCGTCCAAGGGGATACGCGTCATCGGTATTTGTCCCGGTTACATCGACAGCCCGATGACAGGTTCGTTTATATAATAACAGACTACGTAATGTAGAAATTGAGAATTTCCCCTCCTTAGTCTGATAAATCTGTATTGCACGTTCTAATCTTCGTTAGTTGTCCCTTGGCGACATATTTCTTAGAAAATCTGCAAGATTACGATACGGTAAAACTGGACGCTTGTGCTTGAGAGTAGAGCTTTCGCTGAACTTTACTATTTATCCTTTCAATGCTATTATGTTAAATTTTCTTATTGCAACAAGAAGATCGATACCAAGGATAAAATTGGAAAAGAAAGTTGGAAGAGAAATGAGGGATTCTGATATTGATGCGAGTTGTAGTTTCCTTCCAGAAAATAGATTTTCTCTCAGAGAATATCTGAATCGTCAAAAATCTACCACTCTCTCTGAAAAGAGATCTATTTTTAAGATTTTTAAACCTTTTTAAATCAAGGTCGAGTCTGTAAGTTAAAGCTTGAAAACGTTTATCGCGAATAATGTAGCTCCGCAGAAACCGGACGAAAGGAAGAAGTGGATCGGCATGAAACTGACGCCGAAACGTTACGGCACCTGCGAGGAAGTGGCACACTTGGTCCAAGCATGCATCGAGAATCCACTGATAAACGGCGAGAATATACGTATTGATATGGGCTTCAGATACAATCAAGAGGGAGACGCGTTGGAACAACCGTAACTATGAACAACCATGTAGGCGTGTGTTTGCAAGTGAAACACATATGTCGTTTGACATATGCTCGTACAAAATATGTATGTTCGATCGTATATGTTATAAAACGCTGCTTGATTTTTGAAGAAACTCTGTCGTTTATTCTTAGAAGTTAAGGAAACTTTAAAATTCCACAGAATGCAAGCAATGTGAAAAGAAGAGAAAAAAAAAAAGAAATAACATAATATATCCAAATCTGCTTCGTAAAACGACTTTCCACCAACGTTCTAGTCTTTGAACTCGTATTCCCCGAAATGTGAATGTACAAAATGTACGAGTTGATCTCTGATTCGAGAAAAGTCTGAAATTTTCCCTGTAAAATGATCGCCAATTCTATCTTTCTGTATATTATACACAAACAGAGAGATTTCGACGTACTTACGCACGTATTTCACGAATACTGGCGTTTTTACCGGGAACTTTTCCGTCAGGCGAAACGGAGAACAAACCTCCTGGTAACCTGCGCCAACAGGGAGGAAACATTTGCCAACCACGTCGTGATGCAGTTTTCTGGCGCGCGATAACGCGACGCCTCTCGAAAGACTCGCGTCGCAGCAACAAAGAATAATGATCCGGCGGTAACGCGCGGGAAAGCGGGGAGAAACGCGCGATCACCGGACGGATTCTCGAGCACGTCGCGAAGACGCGTCGTCATCAGCGTCGACGTGTGTGCAACCGCGCACAGCCCGCCGCCTACTTTCTCCCGGGCCGAAATTTATGTATGGAAATATCCTCGCGAGCATTACGCATGTAGAATATCACGACCAGCAGCTGCGGAGGCCTCCTCCCGCGACGACACTTGCTAGGAAAATGTATTTTAGCGTTCACGATGGAGGCGGCAGGGTGGAAATACGCGCTCCAACGACCCTTTCCTTTTTCCCGCGCCATTCGTTTCCTCCGGGTTGCCGGCTGTCGTCGAACACGTAAACCTCTGGAGTCTTCATCGACAGCCTCGCAGGCATTCAACGCCGCGAGATCCGCATATATGCGCGTACACTAGCTTTCATAAATACACGTCTCGCGATCGTCGCGAACGAATGATAATTCGTCGATTTTGCGATAGTAGCGATCCAGGTTTTTTCCCTCTCTTCTTCTTCTTTCTTTCTCTTTTTTTCTTTTTTTTTTACTAATTTCAACTGGCAATTTTTGCTAGTTTCAACGAATCGTGGAGAATAAATCTTGAAACTCGAAAGTTAGGAATTTGAGAATTTCTCTGTCCGAACGCTAAGTTCGTTGGAACTCTCAGAACTCTCTCGGGTTTCAGAACCCGAGGATTCGTTTTTGGATTTAGGAATTTTCAAACCTTTTCAAAAGGTTTCTCAATAATCCAGGAATAATTGGTCACGAGAACACGAAACACGCACACCTGAAGCTTGGATACTTCCAGGCTCTGCCTTCCTGGAAGTCGCAATACTCGCCGAGACGAAAGTTTCGAAATTTTAAAACCTCCAGAATCCAGAAGTGCAAAAATTCCTAAAATCATCGGAGCGTACGAGTTATTCCTTATTCAACGAAAATGACAAATACATGCGTTGCTAGAAATGAAATTTCTAACTCGCTATATAAGCAAGTGCCTGGATACTTTTGCGCGATAGTGTACCACGTACATCATCTTTCCTTACATTTTCACGTGTAGATCCGAGCTGTGCAACTGCGTGCTCGAACGTCTTCTCATGTTTTATGCACGCACGATGACAATTTTATGAGGTGGGAACAGATTGTTAGGAGAACCGGGGGTGGGAGGGCGGGGAATGAATCGGTCAGCGACCGTGAAACCCGTATTTACCTTTTTTTTCGTTTTTGTTACCGTGTCGCCGTCGGAAGGGATGTTTTCTCTGAATTTTCACACCTGAATTACGTGCTTTACGTTTCAAACAAATGGAAGAGAGGTCTCGCGTGGCAAAAAGGCGATGCGTGCGTGAATAAACGCAACGTACATCGATTGAAATTCTACGCAAATACGCTTATTAGATGTGTTTATTCTCAAACATGGTGACAGGCATATTAATTCAGGCACTTGGAACTTTTGCAATTCAAGAATTAAGGAATTTAGGTTATCCAGCGATAATTGAAAATTAGGACTACCTGTCTGGTCTCCAAGTTTGAATTTATCCTTGTCACTTCTATTCTGAGGAATATTCTACCCGTGTCTTTACGTTCGACAATCTCCACACGGAGATAGACGCATGAATAACGGATGTAAAGGAATTAATACAAAACAAATGGATAAAGAGAACAATGAAACGAGCAAAAGCTTTCTAGTGCACTTGTACAGTATATTTCCACACTAATACATGATTGTCAACGAAATAAATATTTCTCTGATACTACGTCAAAAATTGACTGTCTAAATTAGAGACGCAACGTCTTACAAGACGTTGGGGATGACAACACCAAGGATGTTTTGAATGAGCTGCACACCGGCGTTAAGGATAAGCAATCCAGCGTCCAGCGGATTGCCCGATGCTGCTTTGCTGAATGAGCTCAGTATTTGGGTCAATAAATTGATCAAGTCAACAAGAGGCTGAACACCTTTCAACGCTGCGACTACTACATTCTGGATGGTATCAACAAGATTTCCTACGGAGCCCAAAGCACTTCCAAGCAATTTTTCGGCTGCTTCAATGCCCTGTGAAACATTTAGCTGGCTGTTTGAAGTCGATGGAAGCGAAATCTGGGGTACTGCAACAAATATGTTTCATTAGAACGTATTTGGCGCAATTTTGGAATTAAATGGACTGGTTAACTTTTCGAGGCACACGATTTTAAAGAAAATAAGAATTCAAGTTGCACAGAATTTAAAAAAAAGAAAAAATGGAAAGAATATTAAAATGTGAACTGTATGACTATGAGTAACTTCGATTTTTCGAGGTGGGTTAAAATATATCCCACCATGCATATAAAACTAAGCAAAAAGTAGGACATTTTTTAACCCCAAAGAGTTAAAAGAAATTAAGTTGTATTGGAACCGCGCGATACTAGCGCCACGTAAGCCAGTACTAAACTAGCGCCATCTTACTTATCCAGTAAGTTATTCAGAACATTCGCAACACTTTCGACAATGGATAGATTTAACAGAGTCATTCATGGTGAATATCTGTCAAATATTTCAATAACAAATTCAGGAAAAATACTATTACCGGCTAGCTTTCAAGTTTCAAGGGAAATTTTGATTTTCAACGAAGTTGAAAACCATTTCTAGTCACTGAGAAACACGGATCGATTTAAAAAAATAATAACTCTAACACGATACATTGGCTCTCAATTTTTTCTGAATATTTTTCCAAAAGTTCGAGCTCTGACGAGCTACTTTGGACAGTTTGAACTTTTCGAAATTTCGGTGGAAGTTATCGACTTTTCGATGATGAAAGTTATAAGATGTTGAAAATTACTTGAGCTATTGGCTGCATTGGATACATTGTTTACAACGTCCTGTCCGGTTTTCTGAAACAAAAAAAGGAAAAAGTAACAACCGATCTTAGTCACAGAGAACGTAAGATATAAAACAGAACATTATTGAACAAAATCAACATCGTCTCATTCGTCTTGCAATTTCATTAACCGGTTTGTCCTGTCAATTCGACAGACTACAGAACTAGAGCTTCAAGCGTAGAATTTTATACGGGTTTCCAAAAAAATGAAATGAAATACCAGTCTATAAAATACAAACTGACCGATACAAACTTCGTCTTTCGCTTATTTTTTTTTCTTTCTTTCTTTCACGTACGTGACTTAAAAGAATTATCGATTTTAAAACAATTGTACGGCTTTCAAATTATACGAGTTTCAAATTACCACGACTCCTTTAACAAGGTTAGTCAGGCTAGCAGTTGTGATGCTGCTAGCGACGAGGGTGACGAAAACAATGCACAACACTTTCGACTGCATGATTGCTTGGCGTTTGGCTTGCTTCGCGCTTGCTTAGCTTGTTTGAATTGCGTTGAATTCGATGAACTGCTCTATCCGGCGAATTTGTCTGGTATTTATACGAAACCGGCAACGATCGATTTGTTAATAAACGATGCCGGATATAATGAAATGCACCTGCGTATTCCAGTTATCACGTAACGATGACAGTTGTGCGCGCTAATGATTTTGTCACATTATTTGTCACCGGCAGCGTAATGCATTGTTACGATAAGAATACGCGATTATCGATCCACTTGCGATATCTTTCTTCAAATTGCTCCTTTAAACGAGCATCGGTATTTCGTCATACACGCGACACGTGTACCTGCATTTCCTTGAAACAATTATCTCTGTATAGTGTCTTCCGGTTAATGGAATGGAGTCTACGACGCAGGTACTTTATTTCAAAAATTAATGTAAATTTCATATGATATAAATCAATATAGATTGGCGTTGAATCGATAACAGTAGCATGGCCAAATGATTTCAAAGTTTCTTTCCCTTGCTCTGTCCAATTTTTAAATAATCGACAATTCTACCGACACCATAGGTTTACATACAGTTTTCTTGCTACAAAATTCATACGTATTAACAATTTTCTGCATAATTCATTCGTGAAGCCTTTCAATATGATAATCCATAAAACACGATTCTAAAGTAAGGATACTCTTTGGAATATTGTAAAAGTTCAGACGTCTCTAAAAACGTAGAAAAAATTTTTTCGATAACTAGATCCACCACAGTCTTGAAGACTGAAGTCTCCTCTGTACAACGAGATCTTGAAACCTGCTGTTCCATTTCTTTTTTTTTTTTTCTTCATCGATTTTACCATCGAATTCTCATCGAAAAAGATTTAAGAAATCCTAACATTTCGTCGTTTGCAAACGTCTTTAAAAGCATCGAAGAATTTTTTTCATGATCAAGTCCACCACGATCTTCAGGATCGAGGTCACTTCTTTACAAGGATTCCTCAAAACTTGCTGTACGATTTTTTTTTCTCGCCATTTTAATTAAATCTTGAGTATCGAAGTAATTTACGAAAATTCAGGAAAAATCCTGACGTGTCCAGTTCCAATCCTACTGTTCAAAGTTCAAATAAAAATCGTACAATCGAGTTTTCCAAAAACCCATTGTAAAGAGAAAATTTCAATCTTCAAGACGTCTAGTAATCGACGTCTAGTCACGAAAAGGAAAAAGAAAAAAAAATAATATTTCAACGATTTTGGAGAATCGTTTGAATTTTGACAATTTTCGAGAAGGAAAGTATCTTTGTCTGTTCCATCCGCTATTTTACTAATGTAAAAACGCTTTCAAGAGAAATGAACAGAGTATTTGATAACGTGATTATTTCCTGACAAGTTCGCGATAACCTTTAAAATATCGACAATTTCTCATCGTTGCTGGCGCCCGGTTCCCCCGCGCCGATAAATTCTTTCTCGATACTTGCGAGGGAATATTCGAGCACGGAAAGTGACGGCGGCGAGTTTCAGCGAATTTTCGCGAATTTTCGCGACGGAACGAGCACGCGGCATCCAGGAAAGCCTGCGTGAAACTTTCCCCTTTCTCGGTTCTCCGTCGATTCGTAAACGAAGACTCGTAAAACCGTTCGTAAACAATGTGTGTACGGCGTGCGGTGCGTCGTTGCGCCCGCGAAAGACCGCCGCGAGTTTTCCTTAAGTCCGATTCAGTGATCTTCTTCAGGTCTTCTTCTTCTTCTTCCCCTGATTCTATTGCGGTCGCCTGTATGTCTCGCGGTATTTCGCGAGCCGGAACGAAATGCCGCCCTGCCGTCCAACTATCGGCGCAAACTCTCAACTATTCCTCAGATCTTCAGAAACTGAAGCCCGAAAGAGATATCCCGGTCAGAGATGAAAGGAAGTTTCGCGGAAGGACAAAGAAAGAAGGGCCTCCTGCGTCCTTGGAATTCAGCCAATTCGTATAAGAGCTTCCTCTCTCTCTCTCTCTCTCTCTCTTTCTCTCTGGCTTTCTCTTCTGCTGGCGAACTATTTATCCGACAGAGCACAGACTCTCTTTCTTTCTTTGCCTGTTCTGTCGTTCGGATCGATCGTTTCGAAGAGAGTTTGCCTTTGTTTTCCCCCTTTTTAATTTTATAGCAACGCCACTTGCAAAAAATAAGCGCGGTCGAAAGTCCATTCTCTCGAGAATGATATTTAGATTTCAGTTTCGTGAACTTTGTATGCCTGAATCATTGGAGATCTAGAGAATAAACGGAATAATTGTCATCTGTACGAACGGAACTCGGGACTTGAGTCAGATCATTGATTTCGATCGTTCCTCGCGTGCAATCTACCAGGAATATTTGATATATATTTAACTTTAGCTCAACTGAACGATCAAATTTGCGCGAGAAGTGTGTGACCTGTCGTCGCTGCTTAAAAATTGAAATTTTACAACAATTCGCTATGAAAATTATTCTGGCTGCCGCTGTGAAGAATTTCAATTAGTCACGACGCGAATTCGAACGACGTATCCGCGATTATCTTCTTTTTTTTTTCTTTTTTCCCTATCGATGCATCATTTCTGACAAGGAACGCGACGTAGCTGTAAAAAGAGGGAGGCAAGTAGCAAGAGTCACGAGACGCGGAGACGAGGTTCACCCTTTTGTACGTTAGCATCCCTTGCATAAAGTACAATGAGTGGCAGTTTTAACAGCTGCTCCACTTGTACACATTTATTACCACCGTGCGTGATTAATTGCCGTTTCGTTCTTTCATCGTGTGTGGGCCCCACCGGGTTCTTGTTCTCGGCTTTTAAAATTCGAAGTCATTAATATCGTATTTCGGGGAATGTACGACATTGCTTGTTTGATGATTCACCTTTCCTTCGATTTGTTACAAAATATGAATATTCATTGCGACGACTGTTTTGCTAGTTTAGTTCGATACGTCGGTTTACGCCGCCGACCATTTAATTAACGAATTGACAAATTGTCGAGAAAAGCCAACGATAAGATACTGCTGTATTTCCACGTATTACACGCTTACGCAATTGACGATAAAATTACGATAGTTTGCGAACTTTCGCAATAGAAATAAACAACCTCCGGGTGATCGTCTGAATCGAAGTGCGAATTTTTTTATATTTTTACGAACGCAACGAACGGGAAGACGGGAGATCGCGAATAAAAGCTTGCTCGATGCATGAAATACTCTTAATAATTTTGGAAATTATTCATTAATGAATAAACGTGTCTTAAATATTTATATTTAACATTAACGATATATCTCAAAATATTTAACCGAAGCAACGACGAAATCGACGAAATATCGCGATAAACATTTCGATGTATACTTTGCAAGTGCATGTTTTCCGCACGTTCTACGCATCATGCTGCTGCTGTGTCACCACATATATATCTACCCCATAAACGCTTAAACTTCCACGCATCTAATCGCAACAACGTCTCACTTTATCACTGCATCTGCAAACTTACCCACGCGTCGATCCATCACCGAATAAAACAAACTTGTCCAAACTCCCCGGATAAAAAAACGTTCATCCTCGCACGTGTTACCTTACGAAATTGCAGAGCATCCACGGCGAGACTGTCAGGCACAGGCGTAGCCGAATAATACGCTTCCAGAGGGTAACGGGAACCGGACTAGCGGGACGCATAATCGCCGAGGAAACCGAGAAACAGCGAAGAAACGACGAAGGGAGAACACGAGGATTGATGCGGGCACGCTCGTCACTCTGTCTCCGATGACAGTCGATGGTGTGCACGCGCATTTCGGTTCGGGTATTTAATACCTTCTTCCTCTTCTCGTCTGTCATCTACGCGGATTTGATAACGCGTTGCACAGTCGGACCGAGCCGAAAGAAATAAAGAAAGAAGAAGAGGAAGAAAGAAGAAAAAGATTGGCGCGAGTACAAGGGCGTGTGCTTTTGATTTATGTAGTCGCGTCGGTGAAACGACGGGCGAGCATCAATCAGCCTGGCGCGTCTCGTGGAAGCGTCGGCCCATCGAGCAAGACTCGCGCGACCCGAATCGACAGCTCGGATAAATGCGCGGGGGAGGAAACACGGTCTTGATAACTCGACGGTTACACCCTTTTCGCTGTTTCTCTCTGTGTCTTTTTCCCGTCTCGTGTCTTCGCGAGAAAGACAGAGAGAGAGAGAGAAAGTAAGAACGATATTCTTCACTTGAGAATTGATAAACGTAGATCAGCAGACTGTGAATTTCGTGAAAATTTACAATTCTTACAGGAAATAGTCGGAGCTGGGAAACAAAAATTTGATCAAATACGTCGTACGTCGACGTATGCAGATAATAAGTTGCTTCGAAAATCTTTCATCCAGACAATTCATTCGAATTGTGAAATTCGAATCTTCAGCAGAGAATGACTCGAAATTTGCATGCACGTTGCGCAGGGTTGATTCTCAACCTGCGGTCGAGGTCTCGAAGACGTGGAACATCCGCGAAAGAATTCATGGCACCGTGGACGTATTCCCGTGGGGAAGGATAATGGGTCCCTCTCGTGCACGTTGGATCATCTTGATCTAAGCTACCGCCCTGCCTCCTCTCTGGTAGCAGAGACCCGTCAACAATCTCGACGGTCTGCATCTGTGCCCAATATTCCTCGCGGTTGTGGAACGGCGACTGGCTGGCAGCCATTGCTGTCTTATGTCGTGGCAGGAGAGCCACGACGACACAACACGCTCACCTACGCCCCGGCCCCGGCGATGACAAACGCTGCCATCTAAACAAAGGGTTCTCCGGGATATACGCGGCGCAGACACGCAATTTCCGCGGCATGTAAATCGCGCGAAATGAATTTCTGCCAATCACGCACGTGCGTCAACGCGCCCGCGATCATTGGCAACCTGATTGTTTGCCGGGGCTATCGTTTCGTTAAAAAAAAAAGAAAAAAGAAAAAAGAAACGAGAGAGAGAGAGAGAGAAAGAGAAAGAGGTGGGAGAGAGAAAATCCAGCTGTGAAATTTTGGTAAAATTTTGACGGACACGCGTGTCCCAGATTACAGATGATAATTAACCGCGCGTAATTGGCGTAATTCCTTCGAGCACGTACGAATTGTACATTCTGTTCAGACTTGAAAGACGCGGGTTAAATCGATCGTTTTATCAAGTCACGTTCTTTCTTGTCGAAAGTTGATCTTTTCTTTTTTTCCTACAGTGAAACTGAGAAAACCCGTCGATGCGAATCCCTGCAATTCCATTATGAATTATCACTCGTACGCGAAATATTGACACGATATATATTTCTGCAACGGGAGCCATTGTAAAATTCAACAGCTGCGACGAACTTCTGCTTTGAATTGTTCTCCGTGGAAATTGCTCGCGGAAGCATTCGCTGACGATCGGCTGGCGTGAAATTGTAAGATCGTTCGTTTTAACAGAAGCGATTCGGCAATCAAGTGGGCGCAGCAGGGGGAGAGAGATTGAAACGGTTCTCGGTTCTCCTGATGGCGCGCTGGCCACGTGATGCAGGCCGCATGCATCGGCGCTGCAATGTTTGCCGATCAAACAGACTTTATAACGAGATGAACGCGTGCAGTTTGTTGACGGGAAATATTGAACGATCTGTAAGGCCCGACATTGTGCTCGACAAAAGGCTGGCTGGTATATTTTCCATTCAATGAGGCGAACGATTCTTTCCATCAGCCATCAGGGAAACGTCCGCGAATTTTTCGATTTCGGCCACGTTGCTTTCTAGAATTTCTATAATTCGCGATTGAAATCGCTACAACACGATGAAGTCTGAAAGTGGAAATTTCAATTCTGTGCATCAAAAGTGAAAGATCTAGTTCATTAAACTGTACTACTTTGGATATTGAATGTATTCTTATATATTGCTTTTAATAATTGCTTTTAATAATTGCTTTTAATCCTCAAACATCATCGTTAGAATTACAAGTGACTAATTTAACACTTTACCGACCGTGTATTAGCGGTGAATAGTTAGCCGATTAATAGGCTACTTGTCGGTAAAGTGTTAAAATATGTTAGCCGATTAATAGGCTACCGGTGGATAAAGTGTCAAAATATGTTAGTTAGCCGATCAATAGGCTACCGGTCGGTAAAGTGTTAATAGAAATTTCAACTAGAATTTCAAGTTTCTTTCAACCTCGTGTACCCTCGTAAGTTTGTAAAATTGAGCGATAGAATATCCCATAAATGCCTAGATAATAACTAGCATATAGCTAGTTTTCTACAGAGAAAAATCCTTTTCTTTGGTGATAGTGCTTTATCGCGGATAAATGGAAGACTGTGTCAGAGGTAGGGTAACAGCGGACGGCAATACATTATCGCACAATCAATTACAATCCATAGAACTGGCGTAATACGGAGTAATTGGGTTTCACGATGCGGTCAGATGCAATTACCAGCGATCTGCCGCGTTTGCGGCACCGAGGATGTTCAACTCTCTCTCCTCGAGGAGAGGAGAGTTTCGCTGCGGAGCACAATGGACGCTGCGTAAGAACTTGTTAGGACGTATCGACGCTTGCCTCGGGCACACTCTCCTCCACTGCCACCTACACGTGACAATGGCCAGCAATTTTTCCGCATACACGGGAATCGCGAGGATATACTTTCCTCTTCGATTGATACTCTCGCCCATCTTCTTGCGAGAGAAATTGGCTGACCATTAGGTTGACACGTAGCTTCGAACCTGTCGGAGACATCCGATACCGTTTGAATAGAGGTTCGTTTAATCCTGGAGAGTGTTGGGAAAGGAGTGCGACACTCGGAGAAATATCCAGAAATCGTTATTTACCATCGTAAAGAATCGAGGATAATTTACATTTACAACGTAGAACAAAATAAAATGCCTTTGGACAAATATTTCTCCCTGTCGTGTTTCGGCTGTAGACGCGAGATACAAGGAATCAGCGCGCAGAATATGAAAATTTCATTTGTCTTGGAAATTTTATTATTCGAATCAACGAGACTGATCAATTAAATATAGAAGGCGAAACATGGAGCAAAGGAGTCTTGCAACAAACGTTTTCCAGCTTCTCCGCAACGTAGCCCACTTCGAATTTTACATATGTATAATCCCGATAGTCGTGTCTCAAAGTGTACGAATATCTGACCGTCGAATATCGTTGAATATCGAATAAATTGTATCTTGGTTAAACGCTGATGGGAGAGATCGTACGTTCAGACGGAAAGCATGGTTTGCAGCTCGAGAGAGAGAGCTTCTTTTTTTCCCTCCCTAGATCCAAGCGTTGGATTACAAACCGATAAGCTTCTCTGCCTAATTGGACTTTAGGCGCTTCGTCTATAGTTCGTAGGCGGGTAATCGACACGAACCGTGGTTACGGGTTGTTGCCGCTTTTGACGATGATAGCGATACAACGTTCGGCAACGATTGATTGGTCGAGATCGGCCTGTACGTTTCCCCGGTAATGCTATTCTCTTGTTTCTCTTCCGCTCGGATGAAGGGTGTATTGTGGCTCAAGCTATCTCATTACGAGGCCACTGTTTGGTCTCGGTTAAAGGATGGCCCTCTCTCCCCTTGCCCCTATTGCTAAATGGATCACTCCGTTCCCATTAATCTGCATTTCTAACTCCAATCGTCTTATTGAGAGTTTCTTTCCTCTTCTTTTTTTTCCTCTTTTCTTTTCTTTCTTCTTCTTCTTCTTTCAACGATCACTGGTTATCGCCACTGGTTTTCCTTGAAAGAATCAATAATTTATGAGGATTCTCTTGGATATCGTGGAATTTATCGGAGTTCTTTTACTCTACAAATGGCGGACTGATCTCTCTTGGATTCTTCGAGATCTTCAAACCGAATGATTGCTCGAGAGAAATCAACGAAACGAAGATCCATAGTGGAAAGTGGCGTTGGTGTTGATGAAATATCAATGAAATTCAATTAAGAAAGAGAAGAGATTTGCCAGTATAAATCTTTCGTCGTGATAAAAATTTAATTTTCACTTTGCACCTGGAAATTGGCCGCGTTCGCTTAGCGTTTCAAATTGTGCAAATATTTTCTACACCTGCGGCATAGGCATTCAGGTTAAAAAGTTAAATGAAAATTAAATTGAAATCAGCGATGAGGCGTTGATCGTTGCCGAGGCGTTGATCGATTTTCTACGAGAGAACACGTAGAAAAGAGAAAAAGTTCTCCGAGTGTTCTCCGAGATCCAGATTGAAACCGGGCGAGGAGCGTTTCGTGCACGCGCTTGTACACGCTTGTGTATAGTCCTCGTGAATTTGCCACGAGGCTCGATCAAGTGAACGATCTATGGTCCACCTCGGACGAGGATTCAGACGTGTGATCCTTGATGAAGAGGTCATTGAGGCTGAGGCTCGAATCACCACGAGAAAATCGACCGCTCGAGTCGCCGGTGCTCCGTTAGATAGCTTACGAGGCAGTTACCAGGCCGTTACCATGTCGATGGTGCCACTTGTCTCGAGAGGCTGGAAACCTGCTTCAACCTCCCCGTGCTTCGCCCAAGGACACCGTAGATTCGCCTCTGCCCTGCTTCATCAATCGCTCGAGTGACTTTGACATGGCTGCGGTGGCCGCTAATAACCGACTTTCCGCCGCTACGATGTTTGCGCCTACGATCGTTTGCCGATTTGCTTTTCCCCGCGTGTCCCCGCGGAAGGGGACATTTTTTTAGAAAACTGAATTGAACAACACGCGTTGTAAATTCTCCGTTCTTCTTTTTTCACAAATTTTCGCAAGTTTCTTTTTCGCCTTTTCGTTGTCAAGATCGTCGTGGGAAATCGGGGGCCATTAGACGTGATCGGCGAGATTTCACGTTGGATGCCAATAAAATGCCGATCGGAAGTTCATTACGCGGCAGGTGAATTAAAGTAGCGGAGGAAGGACGCATCACACTGGGAAGGAGAGCAAGCGGTTCTGCGAACGGTTCTCTGTTCTGGGAGAACGTTGCGAAGAAAGGGGAGGGAAAAAAGGTTGGACCGAGGTTACTTACACGTTGGTCTAAACTGGTGCTGTCTGATCCTACGGGTCTGGACAGCGAGTGGTCGGAAACGATTACATGTGATTTAAGGAGCTCTCGAGCCTTGGACCACGAAGGTTGTGCTCGAACCACTGCATCCAGCTTGCTCCAGACCCTACTCTATTTTATCTACCAAGTGCAGCAGTCCGCTCTCTCCACTTACACACCCTTTGCCCTCTGTTCTTTTCGTATACAGAAATACAGACGAGGTATATGAATAGATCTAGACGTACAATGTACTTTTCTGTCCTATGTTTTCGGGGGTCCTAGGACCTGCTTGCCATTTTCCAGTCGCACCGATTCAGCCAAGTTTCAAACTTCTCTGAAAAAACGCTGAAAAATTTCCTTGATGATTGAAATTTACACTAACCTTCAAGATCAGAGTCTCCCCCTGAATTGTATTCATTTTAAAAAACAAAATGTAGAATTTGTTGAATTTTTGTCAACCCTGATATTTAAAGCTCGATAAAGTGGCGAAGAAAAATCGTTACAGTTAGTTTCAAGGACTCGTTGTAACGTAGAAATTTCAATCTTCAAGATCACGAGTCATCTGGCCGTGAAAAAAATTTTCCCTGATAGGTGACAGAAAGATTTCTCTTCGTTGAGAAGTTCCGAATCGTCACTGACTACCTGATCTTGCGTCGTGACAATCGGTGTGTCGATATCGTTTTACAAAAGCCGCAGATCCTCGTGGAAATGCAACGCGTCGGTTCCACGATCGGTGTCATTTGCCTAGGAAATTACGGTCTTCTGTCACACTGACTAATCTACTTCGTTACACACGACAACGTAACTCTGTCACTGGTACCGCAACTCGTTTCGCTTTTCGCTTCTATCCGCTCGGCGACCAACTTCGTTTAACTCATTTCCTAGCCGCCGGTTGGTTCTTCGCGACGCGACCCGACGATCGTCTAGCTACGTATTTTATCGAAAAACCACCATCTTCTTCTGTTCATTCGACTCTATCCTCCATTTTCTTACTTTCTTTCGTTCTTTCGACTTTGTTTTCGTTAACTCGTGCATGTCGCGAGATTGAAATCTGATCTGCCGATTTTTTTTTCTTTTTTGAAATGAAATTTTCGTGCAATTTCAACGTAAATATCATCGCAGTAAAAACTCAATTTTTACTGATGCAATTGCAGTTTATTTTTTTCAATTAAATTTAAATGCTTCCTGAAATTTTGCTTCGCTAGATATTTGTGCCTCGGAATTTCCTATAAATGAGATTGTAATTCGGAAGATGAAAGTAAATGATAATTATGATTGAATAATCTTCAACAAACTTTTGTCCTAAAAATGGTCAGATTTCTATCTCGAAATCAGTGACTATCGAGTTTCGTTGTTCGTTCTTGTACGTCTTTACACCCCGAGCGATCTATTACGCATGATAAAGTGCTGTTTGGGATCACAAGGGTGCAAAGCTGAATCAGCTGTGGTCAACGAACCGAAACACCCCTCCGGCTCGTTTATGTTCTTACCGGGAATAAATCTCATTCGCGACGGTGTACGTAGATTGTTACTCTTCCGATTCGGTCAAGGAACAAAGATCCACGCTACTATATATAGCCGCGAAGATCAATATTTCCTCGATTATACGTATCTCTAATCTATCCAAAGTCCATCCGTTTTTGTCAGAGTTTTATTTTTATTTATAAATTACAAATGCATCAGAGTATCTTTACACCTGCGATTAATCATTATATGGAAAGTATAGCTTCTATATTTCTATGTTTTCATGTAGTTCGAAATATATTAACGTGCGTTTCATTGCCTATGGAAATCAATACGTATCTTTATCGTGATTTAATCTATTCAAAGTCTCTCCTTTTTGCCAGTTTTGTAGTTCTATTTCGATGAATTACGAACGTGTGCGTGCGATTAATTATACATGAAAAGTATAGTTTCTGTATTTCTATACTTTTATCACAGTCCGGAATATTTACACGTGTTTTAATATTTTATAATAATTTTCTAGCGATTAGAATATTAGATTTAATTTTCATATGCAGTATATCGCTTGTCGAACAAATCGTCGAGTAACAGTTTGTTTCAAGCAACCATCCCCTTTGTGAAAGAAGAAATTTTGTTACATTTCTTAACATTCCCCCCTCCTCCTCCTCGCCGCGTATAGTTACAATTACAATCACTGTACATATCTGGCAGCTTTGAAAAATTCGCCGACGGTCGTTCAGCGCGAGTATAAGTAATGAAGAAATCCCGAAGACTTTTCCCTTCTCGCGCAGTGAGAAACCTGTACTTTCGACAGGGCCGAAAGAGAGAGAAGGCCGACGAGAGAAAAACGAGAGAGTTTCCCCTGGTCAAGGCGGAAAGAAAAGCGCGAGAGGGAAAGAAAGTGGAAAGGGGGTCGGGGGGGAAGGCAGGAGGAAAAGTGAGAAGGGACGGAAGATCAAGGTAATATTAATAAGTAGAAGGAAAAGTTGGTTTGATCAGCTAGCCCACAGGACTGGTCCAGTGCTAGACCACATCAGAGAGAAGGGCCTCGAAGCGCCGAAGCTATTAGCATAATTACAATACTTCTGTGTCTGGGCCCCGGCCCACCGCCCACCGTCCAACTTTCTGCTTATTTTAAGCTAAACGGAACTCGGATATCTCTGGCGCGTGATGGGATTGCGGAACGAGTCCATTACGCTGATGCAACGTTAAAGGGCCAAATCATCGGGATGAACGTTCTCGTCCGGATAAGCCTCGTCATTGACTCCAGAGAATCCTCGCCATTCGAGGTTTCGTCGAACAACGAAGTCGAACGCGTTTCCGGTTCTTTGCTGCGATAAGTCATCTCGACGTTCGATTTTGGAAAACAACAATGGCGACCGTTGGTTCTTCGTGCATATGGATAATCGCGGACTTTACTGCTTTCGACTGTGTTCATTGGTAGAGCGAGCACTTGTGTGTTTCTTTTCACAAAGACGATTGCGCAAACTCGAAAAAATTTCATTCCTCGTTTTTTCGTTCGAACAAGAGGAAATTTCCCACATTTTCACTGTCATTCGCTTGGGTCGATTGAAATCAAAAGTCCATCTAACAATTTCAGCATGCACCGCGAATGCGTGAAAACCGATCCTCGGTACTCGGAGTTCTCGATTTCCATGGACAGAGGCGGAGTCGAAGAACAAGAAACACAGAGAGAGAGAGAAAGAGAGAGAGAGAGAGTGTACCTGTTGCCTCGGGCTCTCGGCGCTCTCGGCAGCCAGGTTTGCTCTCGCGGTTTTGACAAAATGACTTCACCCCCGCCCATCCGTCGAAAGGCAGACAGACGACAGCAGGAAGAAAGAGAGAGAGAGAGAGAGAGAGGGAGAGGGAGAGGAGAAACGAAACGTGGCGGCACGTAAGTAAACCTCATAAGTAATCTCGCCGGCGGCGCGTCTTCGATTTGAATTACCCTTCTGTTATTTCTTCGGCCGTCGTCGGGCGTTATCAGAAATCCGCTCGCTCGTCGGATTAGCATGTCTGAGGTAGCGACCATCAATTTCAATATCCACTCGATAAATATTCCTTTGGAAGCCGACTTCTTTTCCTCTGCGCCGATCACCCCATCCCTGTCTCTCAAGGTTTCGGACCATCTCTCTTTCACTCTTTTCTCTCTCTCACTCTCTCTCTCTCGCTCGCTCGGTCGGTTCCTCAGAGCGAAGAGATCCGTAGGATTCGACGGAGCAACGAGACGTACGGGCCGATATAGACGGGTCGCAGACTGGCTTTAGATAATATCCTCCCCCAATCTCTGCGCGAGCGAGGCTCCGCAACGATATTTTGCTTGGAAAGTTCAACCGGTGTGTAGCCATATAATGTCAGGAGGAAAGGTGGAGGAAAAGTTCCAGACGAGAGAGTGAACTGATCTGGAACATGGCAGCGACTGCCGGGCGATTCAGACCGGGGGAATGCGGCGTCATTGTATCGATCATTGCTGGTAACATTGACGTAAGCGGGTTAGTTGCAGTTGCAATCTCGTACGATAGTTCTGTAGAATCTCTCTATTCTATTCGAAGAATTACTCTGTAGAATTATTCTATTCGAATCCCTCTATTCGAAAGCTAAAATCTGCAAATATATCCACACGATATGGCACACCGTAAAATTTCACTTCCACAAATTTCTACTCTTTCAAACGGTGTTCAACACTCGCTGCGCGAATGTGTCGCCGGTGTCGCGCAGCTCTGAAACTCTCTAAAGAGCGACGAGAATTCGTATGGACATCGCGCCAAGCGATGGCCGGTAAAAACGGCAAGTTGGAACGACAAACAAACGAGAAAGAAAAATCGCGGTTCGACCGTTCGAGCAGCGATAATGATAGCGAGCAACGTGCGCGACACTCGCACCAGCTACCGTAACCGCGGCGCCAGCAGCGACAGCAGCCCACCAATGTACTCGTGGAGTCTCGCGGCTAGGTTACCTCGTTAAAAGTACACAACGGCCGTTTATTCGCCAGCAGATTGTGCATCGTCGTCGTAAATACCTCCAGGCGATTTTATCAGCCTGGCGAGCGAGAGAAGGGGAGAGACAGAGGAAGAGAGGGACGGAGAGAGAAAGAGAGAGAATAGACGCGTTCCTCTCTCCACAAAAGGGTAATATTTCTGTGACGCTATTACACTTACCGGGAATAGGGGGTTGGTGTCGAGGCTCGGTAACTACCCAGTTAACGCAGTACGCGGCCACGCCGCGCGACGTCCTCCCTACAAAAGGTTATAAAAATTCAATTAACTCAGCAGTTTTAATTAATTCCGTATTTATATGACGCGATAAACAGAAAGTGCCGCGCGGGGGGCAGTTTCGTTTAATCTCCGCCATTCTCAGAGTTGCAGGCAGAGAGAACGGCGGAAGAGCCTGGCCCTGGAGTGTGTTCTAGCCACTCGGTGGCAACTGATTTTCCCTGCCAGAGGTTGCTCCCTTTCTGCCGCGATTTTCTTTCCTTTTTTTTTTCTTTCTTTTTTCTCTTAGATTTCTAGAAAACTGATCGCTACGATTTACTTACGAACGTTTGACAATTACTCCTCATTTACGTTTATCTGAGCTGAATTTCATCTGGTATTCTCGACTAAACTCTAAAAGATGTTCATAATCGATTCGTCATTTACTGGTAGTTAAATTACAGTAAATGACGGTGGTCAGAGTTATTTTAGCTATCGTTTAACGGAATTTATTCGCAATTTGTTGCAACATCAGTTTCATTAAATGCATTTACTGTATCGTGCCACTTCAAACTAATTTCGCTCTACTTCCGATCAATTAGATTGGGATTCTTCTTGCATTCTTGGGGGTTTTCGTGTTTCGAAAACGCGTGCATTTAATATGTGAAACACGCTCGATCTATTCGCCATTGCAATTCGTACGGAGAACAACGTCTGAATGGGAAAACCGGTTCGCGCGATTGTAATAAACAAATTATCATCTCGTTTTATCTATATCGCATCGTACGTTTTCTATTTTACCAATTCGTATTCGATATAATTCGTACAATTAGCGACAGCTGTAAAGCTGTGGTGGTCAGTTCGATTCGTTTCCTTTCGTACCAGTGAATTTTATTTCTCCTTTTTTGTCTTTCTTTTTTTTGAAAAAATCGCGTTGCCACGCGGAAGCTGCGTAGAAGGTGCAAACGCGCGGCACAGGAAATATGCAAATCCCATGCAAATGTAATTAAAAATAGTGATGGCTGCGGATTTTGTACTGTCGTCGGTAAATCTGAGAGGGGGATGATCGAGGGAGTTTGCAGGAGGAGCGTGTGTATGCAATGTCACGTCGATAAAGCACGCGGGAGAGACGAGAGAGAGAGAGAAAGAGAGAATATTCGACAAAAATACGAAATATGAAATGTGTTAATTATGACGCATTTTTTTTTTTTTTTTTTTGCAAATATCGAGTAAACGTCAAACAGAGCCTCGGATAATTCCGTGTTTTACGAAACCATGCTTTGCGGAGCCACGTATATTGTTAAACCGAGAGGGGAAAAAATACGCTCTTTTAAATAATTTACAGTGACGAATTAATACACACGTACGCGTGCTAAAGTAATTTATGTGATAAAACTTTAGCAGTTCAATTGTATCGTTTCATTTGAAATGATGCAAAAATAAACGAGATAAATGTCTCGCTTAGTAAAAACAATGTAACTGAACATCGAGTTTTATTATAATGAAATTTTGTTTTCATTCGTCGAGAAAAATTGGTGGTCACTTACTGCGTGATTTGTTCCACCGTTAACAGCATTCATTTAATGAAACTCAATCACCACGGTTCAACGTTTATTACACGATGCTATAACAGAGAATGTTGTTTCAACTTGTCGTATAATAATACTCTCCTGTATTTCTCTGTTCACCATCGTTCAAGTAATACTGTTTCAACTGTTTATCGACGATTTCGTACATATTTATTATTTTTTAGCCGATTGAATGTTACTTCGAAAATTTCTGAAAAGAAAATTCCTGCACCTGCGCTGCGAAAACACATCGATGACCGGACTATCGTTGGCACGTGGCGTTTTACACGTATATATCGAAGGGTGAAAGATTCCCGAGGCGAAAGGCCAACAACCGGATCCATCGTTCACCTCTGCATTTAAATTCAGACACCGCAGAAAATTCTGAAAGAGGCAATCGGGTTGGTCTGTCCGGGGCGGAGGGTGGCGGAGGGGGAGGCTGAGACCGGTACGATGTGTGCGGGCTTTGCGGTTAGCTGCCAGGATTGGCTGGTTAATTTCACACTCCCATGATTATATAGACGAGATGGAGGGCATTTATATTCGCGCGCACACGGTCCACGGTGTCTGATTGGGTCCGATATTTTGAGAATAAAAAAAAAAAAGAAAAAATAATTCTCCACCGTTACCACCGTTCGTTTCCACTTGTTCCGTTCTCGTTTCACCGTCTTTGTCGATCTCTTTCGAAAGCATTCGGAACGCTCGAGAAGATACGTGCAACGGAAGAATTTTTGAAAATTTCGCAGAAGTTTCGAAACAGATTTGATTATCTCAATGGACTCGGTTGTACTTGATACTCTCTTCATGTTCTGTTATTAATTTTTCGCTCAAACGTGCGCTTGCAACGAGTGTACAGTCTTGTGGTACAGTATTAAACAGTATGGTCATTCCGCTCTGTACTAATTTTTTGTTCAAACGTGTGCTTGTAGGTACGTTAATTCGTATCTTAATTCGGGACGTCAAGACGTCGAATGGTAATTTTGACTGTAGGTTTCACGACAGTTTCGTTCGACGAAGCGAGTTGAAGCGAGAACCTGAGACATGGCACCACGTCCATGATTTTGCCACCCACACGCAGGACCAGAACTTAGCTCTGCTTGATTCGGGTTCATCGTTCGACCGGCGTTCTTTCACCTTCGACAAAGTACAGCGGCGACACACAAAGGGTGGCTATTACAATTAGTGGACATTATAGTGGGATGGGGGTGGCGAGCACGAAGCCTCTACCAACACCGATGAACTGACCGACGGGCATCGGTACAGTCTATCATTGCAGGACAGAGTGTGCGGCTTCACCGAACCGTTCTCCCCACACTCCTCTTCGCCCAACCGAAATACTATCCCCACCGAGCAGTTTCGCCAGTTCCACAGCTCCAACCACTCTGTGTCTGTGTGTGTATGTGTGTATGTGTGTTTCACAGTCCGCTTCTGGCTGGTGATCTCTCCCCTGCACCCAGCGCGACTCTCTCTCACCCTCTTTACCCCCGTCGTAATTACAAGCATTCATTTCACACTAAAAGCCGCTGGCGCTGTCCTGGTCCGTCCGAAACGAGCCCCGCGCGAGTCGCATTTTCGCTACGGATTGCCACTCGTCCACTCTCCCCTCTGCCCTCTTCTTCTCTTCTCTCTTTCGCGTTCGTGTGTCTCTTTTGTGTGTGCGTGCGTGCGTGTGTGCGCGCGCGCGTGTATCCATGTGGAGGGTTGGCAAGCCATCGTTCCAACGCTCAACCCTTTTCCAAATTTGCACGATTACAGGCCCGGGCTGCTAACGCCGATAGTTCAGACGCGCGCGGCCGTTCGAACCGGCTCCACCGGTTTTCGAGCGACGAATTTTTGTTCGTCAACGAACGTCAAGCTAGGCCGGGGCTCCCTCCGTTGTTTTTCATCGGTTCGTTTCGGACGAGGAAATATTGATGACGGGGCGTGGGACCGAGTCGTTGACGGATGACGCGGATTTCCAAGTTCCCCGAGTGGTGGAGAACCGGGGCTACTGGGATAGATCGGTAGTGCAATTTTTCGAATGGACTCTTTTATTTTCTTTTTTCTTTTTTTCTTTTTCGTCGTACATTTAGACTTTTCGATACAGCCGTCTCTTTGTCGCGTTCGACTTCTGTTTTTTTTTTCTTTTTCACGATGTTTGAAGCATTTCGCGTTCACGGTCAGCGAATTCGCTTCTCCATCTCTGGACTCTGACAAGAAGAAACGGTTAAGTTCTCAATTGTAAAAGAGCCAGCGTGTCACTGTTGAAAAAAGAAAAAAAATAACGACGAGAGAGAGAGAGAGAGAGAATAAAGGAGGAAGGATTTCGTTGAAATTGGCAGACGATCGGGTTTAACAGAATGAAACGCAGAGCAGATAGTTAGAGAAAGATAGAGAAAGAGAGAGGGACGCGTTTAGTTTTTTTCATTTCATTTCAAGTCGTCGATTCAGGGAACAGCGTTGACGAGGAACAGCGTTGGAAGTGTGATGACTCTGCTAGGACAAAAATTACAGGTGACCCGTGCTTTTGATCATTTTATCAAATTCCCTGGATTCAAAGGACTGGCCAGCCAGCGAGGCTCGCTGTCGTTCCACACGTTCATCAGCCGGCACGGAATTTCGTTTAATTGTTCGTTGTAGTTATTTTTGATCCCCGCGCGTCCACGTGAAACCGTCCGCCATTATCGATCCTTACGAGTCGATGGAGAAACTCACCGTACGGTCGAATCTAATTTGCCAATGGCGTTCCCAAGGAACGTTGGACTAAGCAAACCGAGCGAAATTCGACGTGCGTTTCTTTGAAAATAATTGCAAGTTACTACGATAATAATAATAATAATTATGCATACGTAGTAGAGCATATTTCAGTGTAAAAATCTACGTCTTACAACGTCTTGAACTTTATGAAACTCCGATTTTAAAATTTCGGCATTTACAACGATTTTTTCCAATTATTATTAATTCCAAGTAATTCCAGATTGATCACTGTACAGAGTAATTCTAGTAGAAAGAAGATTCTAAAACATACATAAGGGAAAAATCTGTCTCAGACTTTGCGTTGCGCAGACGCGTCGCTACACTTTTCAAAAGTTTCGAAAGGAAGAAACAGGAAAAAAAAAGAAGAAGAAAAAGGAAAAAAATCGTACGAGTGAAACAGGTCGCACAGGTTGTAACAGTTTTCTGTTTTTTCTTTTTTCTTTCTTGTCTTTCGAAGCGGACGCGCGTCCCTGGTTCGAATTCCATTCGTGTCTTGGCAAACTGACGTTCGTTTAATCGGCGACGAGCGATGGCAGCTGGCCGAGTCAATAGGAACACGTCAGGCATATGACACGCTCGGCATCGTGATCCGCGTTACAATTATTCGCAAAGAATCCGCCCGGAGATGCGAATAACGAGGTTGCATTGATACGTCGTCGACGATTTGCCGCGTGTAATAAAATCCGGTCGCGCCGTGCCTATTCGTGCGAGCTTTTTCGAAAAAAAGAAAAAAAAAAGGAGAAAAAAAGAATCAAAAGGCATTCGCAGCGCCGACCTTTATTCGACGCGCAGATCGCGGAGGGAGGGAGGGAGGCACGATCTCTTCAGCGGTGATTCAAAACGCGGAAATATTTATCCGACCTGGCTCTGAATGCGCGCGAACACGGCCCTGATAGGTTAGTTTCGACTTCGTCTCGTACTTCGTCATCACAGTCGCTGCTGCCCCGTGCCGAGTATATTTATTTTACATCGTATGAATGCGATCGTTTGCTCGCGAATAGAGAGATCGAACTCGCCCCGGGGAAAATAGGAAGAAAAAAAAAGAAAAAAAGAAAAACGTAAGTCCATGGCCATTCAGCCACAGGTTTTTTCCTCGCCGATCGAGAGACCGAGCTTATTGATTTTTCGCGTGTTAAACGCGCGCGTGTGGGGAATACCCACGTGAATCGAATAGACTCGAATTGCGTCGGATTAAAGTATAATACACGCTTGCCCCGGTTTGCCGAGATTAGATCGAGTACGATCAGATCACTCAATTTTTGAGGATCCTCAATTCAAACACCATTGATCAAGCAACGGAGAAGATGGGAAATTGTAACTGCGACACTGTAATTAAATTGCAATTAAAAGATCTATCACCTGAACTCGCAGTTGCGCGAGTTTCCGCGTAACAATCCCGCGAGTTCTCTCCATTCTTCGCCCAGCTTTTCGATATTCGTCGATGTACGTTCGTTCGTAATTGCTCGTCTGGTGCCAAAGAACCGACAATGAACCGCTCCTGAACATATAGGCTATTCTCTATTGAAATTCGCTTCAGCGTTGGCCAACAATAATCCATCCCGTTCGCTCCAAGACGATCACGACGATCAAACTCCGTTCGAACTAACTAACTAACTACTACCTCGACTCGTTTCCACTTTAATTTATCAAGCCATTAAAAAAAAAAAAAGAACGCACGGAATCGATAAATCCTATTTTTTTTTTATCTACCCGCGAATTGAAACTTTGATTTACAGAACGTCGGCCCACTAACACGCATAATGAGACGCGGCGATAACGTCGATTGCATATACGTGTACATTGAAATGTGCGTATTATACGTAACTATCTCGACAGCGTTCGCGATAAATAAATCGGATTTCGCGATTTTATTTTCGGCCGAATACGCGCAGGAAATAGGGAGGGGAGTTGATCCGCGTGGACAAAATATTTGCGTGCACATTCAACTTGTAGCTGGTGGCTACATTAATTCACTGATTCCGGGTAATATATCCCCGAGTTTGCCAGGCGAAACAGCTTTATGCGGCAAATTTAATTAATAATCTGGATTAAGATATATGGGATCGCGTTACGGGGAAATGTTCTTAGCTGGCAGATTCGGCTTCTACCGCAGTTCCCCCTTCTCCTCGTCCCCTCCCCCGCTCCCTCCCACCGCTGTAGTAATTGCTCCGATACGGAAAACTTAGCGTCTACCCCATCTAATCGGTTATCTATCGTTGCCCGAACTTCCCTCCGAAGTTCAATGCAGCCCTTTTAGTCTAACGTATACGTCCGTTTCTCCTTCTAAATGCACGCGAGATTGTTCTTTGGACGAAGTGGCGGCAAGTTGCAAGTAATCCCGACGATTATCGGCTTCTGCACGTTTATGGAAAGTTTGAACGACAGGGGGGAGGGGAAGATAAATCGTTGAAAGTAGAACATTTAGATGTTTGTAGTTTGTCAAAAATACCAGTACAGATATGTCTGTACCAGTGTCTGAATTTTAATTAAATTGTTATATCACATTTGCGATTCAAACGAATCGAAAGCCAGCGGATTTCTATGCATTTTCTATGCGTTTCAACGAACGTGTACGAATGTGTACCATACAGGAACATTTTACATGTATCTTATTATATTTGAAGACGCCAAAAATGGACACGCTCGCGCGGGCGACAATGCGGGTAAAACAATTTCCCACCGTCCGTCGTTCTACTTTTTTAAATCGTGTTCGCGAAAATATAAATTTGCATGAATATCCGCGCCCCAGTGATTCGGCTGCGAATTCTCGTGGAAATTCATACTTTTTTTTTCCACGGGGCACAAACGAGGAGGAAATGGTATAACCCCAGGAATAGAAGTTTCGCCCCTTTAAAGAGGCCTGAGAGATTAAATTGAAAAAAAAGGAAAAGAAAGAAAAACTCTAAGATGTATCCATGATCGAAGTGATTCATTTTATCATCTGTCAGAGAGAGAGAGAGAGAGAGAGAGAGAGAAAGAGAGAGAGAGAGAGACAGACAGACAGATAAACAGAGAGAAAAGAAACACGTCGTTGGATTCTTCGTTCGTTCGTAGCGATTTCAATTGGGTCTGTCAAGTGTGGGATGGAGGGCGAGGGATCTCCGAGAGGGATACAATTATAGGTATCAGATTCAGAGCTAATAGTTCCGCGTCACCCGGAGCACGGCGTATTGTTGCCACCTCCCTGGCTGCCTGCAGGCTCTCTCTGTGTAATTACCATTACCCACAAGCTGATACCCACCAGTGCTTATCATATTCCGCGGCAATAATTGCGTTGATGCAGCAACTATGCCGTGATTGCCTCCGATTTGAGAAACAGCATCTTGATCGGGAATGCCTCGGAGACGTTTGATCTCGAAACTTCTATTTATCCGCTCGAGTTCAAACTGAATTTCCATTAAAGTCCTCCCGAGCTTTCCACTCTCGTGCTGCAACGTCCTTCATAAATGTTGAAACGACGCAGCTATCCTAGGTATCCCGGTGACTTTTCGTCCGGTATCGATGAAGTTTGAACAATACGTACGCTCGGATTAATAGTTCTAGTTCTGTTTCTTTCTGGAAGGAAATTATCAGATTATTATTAAAACATTATCGGCAGAGAGAATAGAGTAGCAACTAATTGATACGATGTAATAAAGCATGGAACGAATTATCGAGCTACTGCCACCTGCTGCGTGTGTAAGGTCTTTTAATAAATATTAAAAGAAAGCAGATATTCTGAATAAAACAGTGTCGTCAATTTTCTTCGTGAATTTTGAACGATATTATAGAGGTTCTAGTTTTCGGGAACTCGAGGAAAATTATCAGACTGTTGAAAGACATCGACATTATCGACATGTCAGAGAAAATAAAGTTGAACGAGGGGACAATTAAAATAATAAGCAATTAGTTGAGACGATGAAACAAAGTACGGAACGAGTGACGAATTATCGAGCACGGCCCGGTGTTAATAAATTCCGCAGTTACCTGCGCGAAATCGGCTCGTTTCACTGCTCGCTTAACTGTAGAATGTGTTTACTTCGCGCTTAATATTCTATGCTTCCATGAGACGACAGGAACGCTTTACGACCGCCACGAAGTACCGTATAATACAGTTTTAAGCAACGACTTCTGAGCTCCGGAGACCAATGATAAACTACCGACAATAATAACGGTTTATACGCGGTCGAGTGTTCCCTGGAAAATTCATTACACGCCCCTGCGTGTACGAACAGTCTGCGTCGAGAAAAACTAAACGCGAAAGTTTCATCGCAATTTCCACCTACCAGGTTTGATGAACTTCAAAAATTCCTCCGTCGTGCGACAATTTTATGCAAATTGTTCCATAATTATGTACTCTTCAAATATAAAAAGTACGATGCTGTATTTCGTACGTTTAAATATATACGCCTTTATTCGAAATAACTGGTATAAAATTTCTAATGCTTGCATCAGCTATATTTAATTAGCCGTTAAATTCTAATTAATATCGCATATTAAGGATTCGTAGCGCGATATTACGTTCGCAACAGTCGGAATAAATCTTTCGGAATTATCACTCGAAGCAAAGACACAAAACTAAATTGACCGACTAAGCTTGAGAACGCCGAGGTGTACTTTAAATTACGTTACCTTTATTTATTCCTCGAGGTATTCCTTCAAGCTCCGTTCCACCCCCTCGATATCCCCGTGTACATATATATCCGACGTTTTAAAGAAACAAACACACGAAAGTAAATCCACCGTGGAGCACAATCTGTTCTCTCTCGGCATCCAGGCGTAAATAGCAATCCGACGAGAAAAAATTAGCTATTAAGCGTCGGCGAGATTGGCTCTCTAAAGAAATTTGCCACCTTCAAGAAGGCATATTTAACGAAGTTCTTTCTCTCGTCATCAGACCTCTCTTAAAGACAGCAATGAGCAAAAAAGAGCGTGCAGGTATCTCCAAACTATGAGAAAAATAAATCACGCAACGCTCGCGGAAGAATCTTGAAAATTGTACATTAAAAGGCAATCCTCTTGCTTTTAACATCAATTTCAAACTCACAATGCCCGTGGAGACACGTCACTCGGCAAGTAGACGTTGATAGTAAATTCATTTTTATAAACAAATACTTGCGATTTCTTCCAACTGAACTACATTTGTTCAAACCAAATTAACTAAGTTGCTCGTCGATATACGAATCGTTGATAGCGAGGAGAATCAGTGAACTCTAATTGGAGGATCAATGTTTAATGACGTTTGGTCCCTCAATATCGTTTGACGAATTATCACTTGAACGTATTGTTCTCTGAATTTCTGTCCTGCCTTGTATTATACACTGAATACATTTTTCGTTGGATAAATACCCATTAGCCTGCTTGCAAACTGCATGATATACTAACCTCTTGGCTGTGGTGCTTTGGAGCTTTTAAAAGTGTGTGCCTACATTTTGTCGCTAAAACGACGAGTCGCAGAGTGCATGCAGCTGCTGTAAAATTCGAAATTAAATTACAAGGAAATAACATTGGTACTTTTCGAAGAATCAATTGACTTGTTCAACTTGATGATAATTAATACTAAGAAAATATTTGCAAATAATGTAGAGAAAACCAAGCCAAGTCTAGTCTCAACATTTACAAATACTAAAATTTGACTTTAATTTAAGCAAAATTTACAAATTCTAATTTACTTTTCTCGGCGCACGGCGAGTATACTCGTACAATTAGAAACATTGCCATTTCTTCGCTCGCAGCTAAGAGGTTAACCCTTAACTGAGCTAATCGAAAAGATCGTGCGAGACCAATTCCCTGTTGGCTGTTTCTTCCGAGTGCGCGTATCAGCGCGTGTCACTGGCTGCCGTGTGAAAACGTATCGTAGACACTTGTCAGCAGCACGTGCGCACGCCGCAACACAGCTCGACGGAAATGACACAGTAATTAATGGTCACGTATCAATTAGCGGGGGGAGGGAGGGGGAGGGGGGCGCCTACTACGTGTGCCGGTTGCCAGTTTTAAATCGGCCCACGCCACGGTTGCAAATCTCTCCGTGCGCGGCGAGCGCGCGTTTCCGCCTCCTCCTCCTCCTCTTCCTTTCTCCCCCTCGCCATGGCCCGGCGTTCGCTCTCGCGTTCTGAGTTCCCTCTATTAATTACGAAGGGGTCCATCAATTTGACACATTAACGTATTGCCCGCGCAGGTGTTGCGCGAAACCGCGCCGCCATGTGCTGGCGAAAAATGTTCCCGTGCGCCGGTGACTGAATGCCTTTTCGAAAATGAACGAGAAACTAATCGTCTATCGGCCGTGGCTCGGCCAACTGGATTTTTCTCCTCCCCCCTCCCCCTCCATCGTCTGTTCGATTTTTCGTTGTTTAGAAAATGACGGGGAGGGAGGGGGGTTTGTTCTCGAATCGGAATTGGTTTAGAGTTTTTCAAGTTGCTCGTTATTGCGGATAAATCGCAGTTTGAGCCTGTAAAAATTAAGACTGAACAAGGTTAATAGGAAATTTCGAATGAATGTTCCAAGCATCTCGATTCTTTCAAACTTCCACGCGTCGAAAAGAGAAGAATTCTCGAGCAAGAACACGAAACAAGAAAGAAAGGAATAAAACGTCAGAGAGAAAGAAAGGGAAAACTTTACGACGACGATAGTGTGTGTGTGTGTGTGTGTGTGTGTGTGTGTGTGTCACGTGTAAGAATAACGATTCAGCGATATAAACGAGCGACGAGCGGTGGCTCGCTGTAGGAGGGAAAGAGCCCGAGGGGAGATAAAACGAAGGTGCAAGAGCGAAACTGAAAAGCAACGATGCGACGCAGCTGGCACACGGCAACCGTGCGGAGGAGAGAACCACCGCCGCGTCATTATTTATGGGGTTTACGGGGGCTCGGTCAACCGCAAGGGCAGCTGAAGGCACACTGCGCCCTTGAGGACTGCAAGCAGCAGCTCGCAAGTCGGCTGCTCGTTGCCAAGAGTGTGAACCGGAGGAAGCGTTACTGTTTACTATCCAGCCACCAAGCATCCCCCTTAGCTCCGAGCATACGTTCCCGTATATTGTTGGCCCGTGGTCGCATTCCCTGGTCCCATCATCTCCCGCCGAAACAATGAGTTAAATAGCGAGAGCTTCTCACAGACGTGCCGAGTTAACGTTCGCTTGTTCGAGGTAATACCAGCGTCTCAACTATCCTCGCCAACGATCGTTGCCACAGATGCGCTCGCTCGCAACTTGCCCTCCACGTTGCCGATTGATTTTCGTTTCAACTGTGTGAAGATTTAAGCGTGCCCGTAAGCAATGTCGTTGAGAAATTCTTCAAACTTGAATAAACATTGCCATCTAGTGATTAGACGATAATTTAATTTGTTACAACGTAAACTTGCATTCCAGTTGAATGTAATAAATGGCATTTAGTGTGCTTATTGTTGAATTATATTACAGGTATTGACTTTTAAATGAAATAATGATTTTGTAGTATGAAAGAAAACGACATTACTTGTGGGTACTCCTGATATAATTCGATACGTTGACTCGTTCGATACTTCGCTCATAGGATTGAATTTGACTTTACTTCCTTGAGTGCCAATATCGAGTGACCAGCCACAGGAAGTTGAAGGACGCGTTGATATGATCTTTAAATTCTCGTTTCGATAAATATGAATTTACCTTTAATAAAGCTCGCAGCTAAATTCCAATTGTAATATCATACATTTGGAAGCATTCTTTGGGAAAAGACAGGAACGTGTAGGAAGCAACGAAATGGAAAATAAACGAAAAGGCAAAAAACGACGACTCTGACTTTATTGCGACTGTTCTTACGTTCAAATATGGCCAAGTTGCCGCGGAGAATTTTCGAATTAGACCGAGGTACGCAAGCCCGCGACCCAGATATCATTCCACGCTGACTGAAATAACTCAGCCTCGGCCGATTCTCGGCAAATACTCTCTTCCAAGCGGGGAGTTTCACGGTCGTTTCTATAATTGGCGAGAGATAAAGGCCCCCGGTTCCTCGAAGATAGTCATGTAACTTTGCGCTACGATCTTAATGAAACAGACCGGAGAAGCGGGAAAAAGGAAAAGAGAGAGAGAGAGAGAGAGAGTGAGAGAGTTAGCAAGGAGAGGAGGGAGGGGGCGCCCGTGCCCTGGCTCTGTTTGTCGAGCTCGAAAGATTCAGAACTCCGGCGGAAGAAATCGTTAGCGGGAAACTTAGAAAAGAAACTTAGAAGACATGTTGGTCAAATAAAGCGGAACTTTCGCGGACCGTTAAGTCTCTGTTACGTGGTGTCTGCTTCCTAACGACGTTCCCCGAGATTCTTTGGGAAGCAATAACGAGATATAGTTACTACCGCTCAATCTTATCTGTATCAAACATTTTCTCTCGAACGTTTCCTTGTTACGCGCTTCTTCCGTCAACTTTTCACCCCTCCCCTCATCTCTCTCTCTCTCTCTCTCTCTCCTCTAGCGATAAACACGTGCTTCTTTTATATCGTCTCTCGTCTACTTTGGAAAAGATTTGCAACGAGGAGATTCGGAAAGCGGATCGTGGAGATCCTTACGAATTTATATAAAATACTCGCGAGTTTTCCCAACAAACCTGTTCACGCAAATTCACGAGCTTTTACAGCATACGAAGATAGAATTTAGGTAAAAAAGTGTCGAGTGTTGCATCTTTACGAATTAAGTTACGTGCGTAGCGGCGTGGAAGGAGATACGGTCGGTGTTTGGTCAGACGACACACGATTTCACGAACAAAATTGTCGTCCCGACGATAAAACAGGGCATTCCGGAGGGAATTGAATTTATTAAAGAACGCGTGTCAAAACGTTCGATATACGAACGAATCATCCGCTCATTTCGAACGGAAGCGCAGAAGAAGAACCCTGGACGCGAGAGGAAGGAACAGCCAGTCTGCCGCCCAATCTATGGAAATAAAGTTTCCCCCGGAGGGATTGTTTGGCGAGTCTCGGGCCCGGAAACGGCAATAAGATGTTTCCCTTCTCCATTTTTCCTCTCTTCTACTTTCCTCTCTCTCTTTCTCTCTTTTCTTTTTTTGTTAACTTTCGAGAATCCGTGAGCGCACTCACGTAGGACCGTAGTTCCTTCGAATTCCTCGAAAAAACGAGCCGCCGTCTCCCCCCCCCCTTTTCGACGTATCTCGCTTAAGCTGGAAATCCGCTTGTTTATACAAACTAAGGTATGGGCGAGCTAAGGTTGGACGAGGGGCGAGCGGAAAGAGGGGAGGGGGGAGGGAGAGAGAGTGGAAAGATGCCGAAGGAGACGAGAGGAATTCTTGCACGGACGCATGGTCCGTACAATTTCACCCCTAACCGGTAAACTTTTCTTTTTAGTCCGACAAGCCTCTTATTGTGAGAGACAATTCTAAGAACTGCTGCTCTTTCCTAGTCCTCTCTCCGAGTTTCCTTCATCCTCGTTCCCACGACCTTCCCCCCCCCCCCCTCCCCCTCTTCTTCTTCCTCTGCGTGTGATTCGCGAGCAGCCGTTTCCAGACTTTTCCATCTCGTTTCGTTTTCGGTGGAGAGCGACTCGTCTTCCTCGCGGTTCCTGTCTCGGTTCTCTTCAGTCGTCTTCTTTCACCTCCCCTCCTCTCTCCCCCTCGAAACCTGTTACATCGTCCTTTGGACAATTGGCGAGTTCCACTGATTCCACTGACGAATTTTTGCCAGCGCTGCCGCCAGTCGTTTGTCGCAGAAATTCGGTTTCGGCGAACAAGAGGAACGTTTCGAACCCTTTGTCATTTCTTATCTATTGTACGAAACACGAATTTAATCGGTACCTACACTCTGAATGATCGGAAGATCGATTAAAAAAGGCTTGGACAGTTAAAGCCTGCGCAAGAAATGATTCAAATTTCCCCAGGAAAATTCCCGGTTACATTATCTGTCGATCTTTCGTAAAAAAAAAAAGACGAATTGCCAATGTCAGTTGTTCTTGCAACCTTCCAAAGTCAGTGGGAAAAATAATTAAAAAAGCAGATTTGTCTGCTCGCCAGCAGGCCGGCTAGTTATTTCAACGACATTTCGAGCGACAATGAACGCGTTAATAAAAGCCAAGGTCAACGAAAGACTCGCAAACAGCAATCTCTCGCGCATTCAAACAACGCACGCGTTTGCAAACGCATAAACGCTGTGCGAGCGCATCGACCCGTTCCCATTGATTCCAGCATTTGATGTCGTGAAAAAACACCGGCTGCTTTTCAAACTGGCGGCGCCGCCGCCGTTCGATGCTAATGCTAATTCTCAATGACCGTTTTATCGTTACACGGCGCCATCAGTGCTCGGTAAACACTGCCTTTCGACAGATTGTCAGGATTCGCGTTGACGAAACCGATCATTAACCCATCGTCCCTTCCATTTCACCCCTTTCTCTCTCACTCTCTCTCTCTCTCTCTCTCTTTCTGTCTCTACGTGTCTCTCCCTCTCTTTTGGGTCCAAGTGACCTCTACAGGCAGTCCAGTTTGTTTTACGAGACATTCAGAAGTGTGTAACAGCCGATTTGCATTTATATTAGCGTTCGACGAACCGTGAGTCTTGAACTATTGTCCGTTACCACCCTGTCAATTTGAGCGTCACGGGACGCGCCATCGCCGCGTTTCTCAACCGATCTCCTCCCCCGTCCCGTTCGGAAACTTTCGACTCTCCTGGGGTTTCTGTTTAATCGCACGGAATGATAGCCGAGAGATATGAGAACGGAATGGCGCGACAGAAGCTGGCAGCCATTCATCCGCCGGGGAAACACAGAAGTCGATTGCCGATAGAGAAAGAGAGAGAGCGTGAAGGGGTTGGACGCGTCAACCCCTTCGCGCTGTAGGCGTTGCACATTACGGTTTACCGTGTTTCGTATTTTTTTCGAGTTTAGCGACACGGTAACACAATATTTTTAAGTCTGCACGCGACTTCTAAAATATTTCCGGGATTTTTCAAATAAATATTTCCGAATACTCTGAATACTCTGGTTTTGCGCTGAAAGTTTCCCAGTTCAACCGATTTTTTCCCCTCCCGCCAGTAGTAAATTGACAATAAAACGGTTCTTAAATGGAATTGCAAATAAAAAGACTTCAGGGTTCACGCGAGATTACGTTCCGCATACTTTTGCACCGAAATTTCCCATAAAATCCGCGGTCAGATGATCAAGAAACGTTGCGGCACACAAACGTTGCGGCGGACGGCGAAGCAGAGGGATTTCTAGCTGCGTAGCATATTACCAATTACCAGCGAATTCGCGTCACGTAACCTGATATTCGCGGCGCAGAATGCGCGATTAATTGATAATTCTAACCGGTTTACGAAACTCGCGGGTGACGTCGCGCTCGTTCGCGAATTGCATTACCGGCGCGTCGTGCGTTCGGCAGTTTTCACGCTCACGTGTCGCTTGCCCTCTACTCTTCTGCGATTCGACCAGGCCAGACAGAGAAAGAAAGAAAGAGAGAGAAAGAGAGAGAGAGACGGACAATTTAACGCGAATAGAAAATGTCGTTGTCACGGATCCCTGCCAGCCTACAAAACCGACCAATCTTTTCGAACACGCGACCACTTTCTCCCGCGGCTGATTGTATTTCACGCGTCGTTTCCCTTTCTCATCTCTTCTCCCTTTTTTTCTCCTCCTCTCCCCTCGCTTTATTTTTTTATTTAGCTAGCACCCCTTAACAATCGAGCGTAGTCTCGTAGCTGCGCGGCGAAATTAACCCCTTGACGCTCGCGAATAGAAATTGTTTCTCCCCTTGTGACGCAATGGCGCAGCTCGAAAAATTACACCCTCTTCCGATATTAATTTTCACTTTTCCTTTTCTTTTCTTTTCCTTTTTTTCAGCAATTTGTTTGCGAAAAAGCACGAGAGAGCATACGTCAGATTTCTAATAAATAATTTAGAAAGCTTCGTGCTATGCGAGGGAGCGCATCAATTCGAAAAAAGGACACGCCAGTCATTAACGTCAAGTTTAATCGCGCGTGCACGGCGAGGCGGTGGAAACGTACGATTCGGATAGTCCTTAAGGATATTTGTCGGATCGTAGGCAACCAAGGAATCCGGGAGGATGGGTGGCGGTTCTAGTAACCGACGGTCTATAAAGCAGCGGGAGGATGTAGCTTCGCGTAATTGCGAGGAAACATCCCCTACCTAACCTTAACTCGACCCGTCTTACCGCGCCTTAAACCAACCCCCTTCCTACTCGCTACCGTCTTGCGCTTCCGTAAGCTACAGTCTTTTTCACGAGTGATATATTGCACGTGCGAAGCAAGTTTCTTTCCCTCCCCTCCCCCCCTCCTGCGAAGTTTTGTGCTTCAACCATCGTCTGAATTTCTTTGAACTTCAATTGACCTTAATTTAATGAAAACTCGGTTCGATCTTCGATTCGAAAGGCAAGCGTGTATATACGTGTGTGTATACCCAAGGACAAAATGTATCTCGTATCTCCGATTACGATTACTTTAATCGTAATTTTTGACAATAGTAAGAATAGACAATTTCATTCAAGAACGAATAATTCGTAATCTTTCGCAGGAGAATTTTATACAATTCGTTTTCCACGTGCACAGTCGTCGATGGTTTTCTTCCTGAGCCAAAAAAATTTACCGGACGATCGACTAGAACTTTGTCGCGTTAGTCCCGTTAATATTAAAAAAATATCACGATAGGTCGTGAATACAACGATAAGAACGCAAGACGAAGAAACGAAGCAAAAAGTGGAGCACCACGAAGCAAGAAGTAACAGCGGCGTCTGTTTCGCCTAAGTCGCAACGTTGTAATACGTAAACGATGAAAGTTGTAACAATTTGTGAGCGAGCCTGTACTCACGTACGTAGCCAAAGTACACAGGTACGTGACTGAGAGAACGTTACCAACGCCGGTTTGCAATGAGAATAGTTCTCATCGTGTTGTGCTCCGTGGAAACTAATATCTGGCATGTGACTCCGATGTGCGAACAAAACTAACCGCGTTCTTTGTCCAAATTTTAATACCCAATCCACGCCACAACGAACACAAGGAATTGAAGCATACTTCCAGTTGTAATTAGGTTGTATCCTCGTGTCACTGCGCAGAAATAAAATATTGGAACACCTTAGAAGTACAACAGAGCTTACTACCTATAAAAAAAAATGCTACATCTATATATCAATAATAAAAGTTAATCCATTAAAAAATACACGTAAAAGAACATAACCGCCGATTTTCAACCGGCGAAACAGGCACGTTGCAAGTAACGGAGAATTTACAGTTTTATAATTTGCAAAGAGATCCTCAGTGTTCGACCATCCCGTAAAACGTAACTCGAACCCCGAACCTCACAGACGTTCGATCGTCGCGATTATTTCCCCCCCCCCCGAAAAAACGCGTATCTAAACGAGCCTTCGAAACAGCAGTTTCTCCTCTCGCGTGCAAGAGTAAATAATAAGCGATCGTTTCCGGCAAAAGCGCGGCAGAGAATTATCAAGTTACGCGAGAAGCAAAGCTTTCTCCTCCGCGAGAATAGGAGAGGGTGCCCCGAGAAATCGGTTTTCAAGCGATCGCGCCGGCTGAAGAAACAGCGAAATATTTTTCCATCCGCTTATCTGACCGCGTTACCTTACCAACCGGCTGACGCCTGACGGGTTAATTCCACTTGCAGGCTGGTCGCGCGATTATCCGGCTTGTTCTTGCTGTAAGAAATTAAACTGATAGCTGTTTTACGTACACGCGAGAGAACACGCGGCAGGTGGGAAAGTTTCTCTCCCTCCGCGGGGGGGAGGGAGGGGGGAAGATCCCATTTGCCCGTATGAATATTCAGCCGGCCGGACTGGATTTCGAAATTTTTTTCACGCGTTCCGCGAACGTAAGAAACCGTGGTTTATCTTCTCCCGTTTTCTGGAATTTGTCGGCCCTTTCGGTTCTCAGACTCTGGCTTTCAACTGGAACTATAAAACGATAACAAGAAGAATCGCAGACAGGATTCAAGATAAGGTAAAAAAAAAAAAATTAGGAACAACTGAACTAACTTGGGATCTGTCGTTCGTCTTTCTTCTTGATTTGAGAATCGGAGCCTCGGTTAAAAGGTAACCTTTATAATATAATTGATAATATAATGGCCGAATTAGAGAAGAACTAGTTAAAAATTCGAGATAACTAGCAGAGATTCGAAGAAACATGATTTTCCTTCTTTTTTATCGAAAAGTCCTTTCTTTTATTTTTGAATTTCGGGAATAGCCGGAGTTTCTAATTGGAACAACATAATAGTCAAAGTTGGAGGCTTGAATCAAGCAGGAGGAATTAGAAGCGGCAACGTTCGGATAAACGCATGGCTTCTCCCCCTCTATGGATAAAGTTGAAATTGTATATAAGGAGCACACTCCGGTTCTTCGTTGCGCGAAGAAACGAATTTCAACTTTCAACTGGATACGCGCCTACTCCGATATTTCAATGATCATTGAAAATGAATGAAACAGAATTCCGCCGACGAAAGAAAGAAAGAGAGAGAGAGAGAGAGAGAGAAATGACGGTTCGACGAGGGTTCAACATTCGACGCGCGCGCGCGGTCGAGGTAACTGGCAACACGAGAAAAGAAACGCGGCTTAAACGCTCAAGAGCGCGACGTGTAAACGTTAATTATCGTGGCTGGCACGCGAGGCAAGCGACGAGCAATAATTATTTTCGCAACGCGCCGCGATTAATTCAAGTGGTTGCGGCGAGCGTGGGAGGGGTGGCGGTGGACAAGCTTAGCACCCCGTCTAGCTGGTACGTAAAAGCGGAACGTAGTCACGAGGCACTTGGCTCGAATATTACGCACCACCGTCCCAGCTGCACGCCTCTCTTCCTCTCTCTCTCTCCTCTCTTCTCTCTTTCTCTACCGTTCGTTGCTCTTACGTACCAGGTCGGATCAGTGCCTCTTCCCTCGCGAATTTCGCCTGCCTAATTATTTCCCTGCGTTTGCCTAGCTTTTCGATTCTCTTGCAAGTCGTTGGGCGTTCACCGATCGGATGAGAAATAAGAAACAGCAAGGACGAGTCAATCGGCCAAATATCACGAATAATAGACAAAAATAACGCGAACTTTCGATTATATTATAAATGTGATCGAAAATTCGAGCCAACACTTCCCTATTTTTTTACCCCTTCGCTGCTCGATTCTTTCGCTTCCGAAATCAGTTTCTACCACCGCAAAAAAAAAAGAAAAATACCGTCAAAGATATCGGGTTTAAAAATTCGCGGGTCACCCTAACGAAGTACGACGTAAGTGCAATTCGCTTCAGGTGACCGATCGTGCCTGGAATCGGAAAACCGTTCGCCACACTCTGTGTGTGTGTGTGTGTGTGTGTGTTCGTTCTAGCTGGACGCCTAGGATTTTTAAGTTCGATGACATCGAACAGAGCCGACGATTCACCTTTCTTCTTCTTCCTTTTTCTCTTCTTCTTCTTTTTTTTTTTTTTTCTTCACTCTAGATCCCACTCTACCATGACTAATCTAGGTTTCGGTAACGCCTTGGCGAACGACTTGGCTCGGCCAGGTAACTGTCGCAGCTTCTTTTGGCTAACCGATCACGTCTTGACCGCACCTCGTCTTCGTCGGATGGTTTCAACCCTCGCAGGCTGTTGGCCAACGTACCGTGAAGCAGCTTGATTGTCCATATTGTCCGGCCGCGATAAATTATGGAGATTCCTAATGCTAACCGGGTCGTTCTTAATCCCGGCTTTGTTCGTGTGGCACGTTGATTCTCGTAGGACTCGTTTAGGATTTTCGTTGACGATCACGAAAACTTGAGGGGAGGGAGAAATTTCGATAGTGAGAAAGAAATTTCAAAAGAGGTATCTTAACGTCAGAGAAATCTTAACACGCCTGTGAAAGTCCTTAGAAAAGAATTCGTGCGAAGAGTTTCAATTAACTTAATTTTGCATTTTGAAATGTCCGAATTTTGCAATTCGCAAGCAATTAGGAAGATATCGATGGAATAAAATTGCGACAAGGTAATTCTGTAATTTTATAAAATTCTTGCGTCTTAATTTCTTCATCCGTGTTCGTGAAAACACCCATGGTGAGTCTGTGGAATTTTGTAAAGAATCATTCCCGAAATGTTTAGCAAGTTACGACCAATGAGAAAAATGACGATCGACGACGAAAATGATAAATCACCCGGTGAATTGGAGAAGAAGTAATTTTATAAAATTCTTGGTCCTTAATTTCTTCATCCGTGTTGGCGAAAACACCCATGATGAGTTTGTAGAATTTCGTAAAGAATCATTCCCGAAATGTTTAACAAGTTACGACCAATGAGAAAAATGACGGTCGACGTTCTGAGAACGACGAAAATGATAAATCACCTGGTGAATTGACGGAGGAGGAGAAGGAGGAGAAGGACGGCTTAGAAGCGGCGGTTGACGTCCTTTTATCAAGTACGACGGCTCGTTTAGGAACGACGAGAACCGCATGGATGAACGACGGGGGAGCACGCAATAAAGGGGTAGTGTCGCGAGATAATTGGAAGCTACGGTTGTCCTAGACGCAAAGACGGGGAAGAGATTCTAATGCAACGTCCCAGCCGTGTCTGCCGTGGCTGGCACGTTCGCCGTTCTCATCGTTATTGCACAGCCGATTTACGAGCCTCGCATGGTCGCCTCGTCTCTCCGTCGAAAGTTGTAGCCGCGAATTTGTTAATCTCTCTGGCGTTTGAAACTTTATTTCGTACGACGATACCGAAACCTCGACTTTTCTGACTCGCGACTTCTCGAAATATTAAACGCTTCGAACGCCCACTTTATTTCGATACGATGGTACTTCGTACGTTCTCGAACTAAGCTCGTTCGAAATATGATTGAAAATATCGACAGTAACCGATTCGAGTGAAACAACTTGGGACTTTTCAGCGGGACCTTTGCATTTTCATCGTTTGCAGTTTCACGTTCGACGTTTAAACGACCCTTACTTTAAACACGACGATACTTCGCTTTTTTTTTTACTAAACTTACGTTTTCGAAAAGTAATTATGATTGAAATATTCGGAGTAACGTCGATAGAGATAATTTTATACAACTCGCCTTTGACACATTCCTGTTTCACGACGACATTTTTCTTACACTATTCACGTTTTAATATCAATATTCTTTCGTCCTACATCTGTGAAATAAGAGACGACAGAGAGACGATGGGACGGAACGTGACACGTTATCCAAGCTGGTTTCCTAATTTAACCAGCTAATTGATTATAATTGACACGGTTCGCGTTCACGGTTAGGCAAACAGCAATTGCAGACTTGGACAAAGAGGAGTGTACAATATTTAGGTATTCAGTTCTTGGATGAATGATCCATGAATGAATGATCCACGCTTTGATCCATTACGTACGTAGTAACAAGTCAATGGAGGTCTCATTACAGGTTACAGAGTACATTGCGCATCCCCGTAACAAGTTTCCGTCATTACGCTCACGCGGAAAGAGTATGCACTCGCTGCCATGGGTTTTCATATCGAAGATAGGCACTATGCAGAAATGCAAAACCCGTCTGCATTTTTCTTCTTTCGCTTTTCAATAACCTCACGGCTACTATGCTTGTACACGCATTTGCAAACTACATTTCTCTCTCTCTCTCTCTCCATATTCATAGGAAATATGATACCGTCGTATAAATTTCGATCTAGTCACGTATGGTCGTTAACAAAGAACACGAGTTTCTTTCTTTCCTTTTTTAGCTTGTACGAGTTTACTCGTTCTTCCTATTTTCAGATTTGCGCAGATTTTTGTGGAAATTTTGGAACTACCGAGAAACTTAAACCGATCGCTAAATATCACAGAGTGCACCGTATTTCGAACATATATCGCAGTATCGAAATTATTATAATGCGTGGTTATATTTTTAATTACTTTTAATAGATGACCTGTTTGCATGAACGAAAAAGTATGAATGTGATGTGAAAAGCGCAGCTTTTCTTTTTGAAAAGAGGAAAGTCGCGCGAGTGAGAAAAACAGAGTCAACGGAGAGTCGTAAAAGAGCGTTGAATGAGTGTGGTCAATAGAGTGATCGTTTGTGTTGTATAAAAAAATTAATTGTGTCGTTTGAGTTTTATTCGAATTTGTGTTGTCTATCTTGTATTTATTATTTGCTGTTTTGTTTGTTATTTAATATAATAAACATCATTTAAATTATATCACTACTATATATATATATAAAATTTCTAAACTTTCAGATTCGTTTTCTCTGAAATCGTAGACGCGACAACAGCCGCAATCGACGAAAATTCGTCGAAGCGAAGCCGCGTGCCAAGGAAGTAACACATCGTTCTGCCTTTTTACGGTCGCCGGTTTACATTCGCGGTTTTAGCACGTCGTTTAACTCGAGACGAGATCGTCGCGGTGAATCCGCGCGTTTTCTTCACTCTTCAAGCCTGCATCTTCGCCGCGAGCGCCGAGCGTTCATCCCTGTTTGCTGCTGGAGAGCCACTTCCGGTAGCGGCAGCGAACGCCGCCAGGCGCAAAAATTAGACTCTCGGAGGATTTTCTTTCTTTTTTTCTTTTTTTTTTCGAGCACCGCCGTGTTGAGAACACGCGGTTGTATCGATCCGGTTGTCTAGAATCGTCGAACGAATACGTGCGCGTGTATTTGCAACTAGCTGCTTGCAATTGAAGCCAAAGTGAAATTTTGATCTCCGACCGCTTGGTTTTCGAACAACAGAAGGACTATGTCGAGACCTTCTGTGGCAGAATTTCGGTAGAATTTCTACGCGCTCGTGATTTTAATTATCATTATTTGCGCCAAGAATCGCGCCCGTCTGCTCTTCGCATCTTTCGCTTCAAAATTTCGCGCCCCTCGCTGCGCTAAATGCCACGAGTTTGCATATAATGGCAAGGAGAAACGTAGGAGTAGCGCGAGAGAAATTTGGAACTTTGGAAGAGGTGATGTATTTCGAGCGACACGCCTACTTCATTCGTTTCGTTAAGTTCCGTTTCAATTCCCATCGCTGTTATTGTTGCCGATCTGCTTGTGTCGCCGAGTCGATAGCCGAATCGAAATGGCACGGCTGCTAGAATCTCCTGAAAACTTGCAGCGACCCGAGAGGTCGAAGAAGAAAAAAATAAAGAGAGAAAAGAAATAAAAAAAAAATAAAAGTGCATCAAGGCTTGTCTGCGGGCTGTAGACCTCTCTCTAACTGTGGTCAATCGACCGGCAACGATGGCCATTGTGTTTTTATCGGGGTCCGTGTTAAAGGATGCATTTACGTTTCTTCTCCTCTTCGTATTCGCGCTATTACCGCCGCGGATGTAGCCAGTTAAGAAAATTGCTATTGCCTTCGTTATAAGAATTCAATTGTCTATTTCGCCTGGCTGTCCGGGAATTTGCACGGATTTCCGAACGTTTCGTTCGGCGAAAGTTTCACATTTTCGCGAACGTAGTCGAAATCATTTTACAATTTTCAGCTTCCTAGAAATGACGATTTTCGAAGCGAGTAAATTGAGACAATCGCACGTCTAGTCAAAACAAAAATTACAATTCTCGTTTTGTTACACACACACATACGCACAAACACGCATATATGCCCAAAAAGAGAAAGCCCAAAAGTCTCCGACATTTCAAGAGACAGAAAATAGAGAGAGAGGAGAGTATGTTTAAAAACAAAGTTCCAAAGTACCGTCAGTTGGAGTACCATTGTTTTCCCCCCTGGGCCGGGTTGTTTCCGGCTCGTATTAAAATACGGCAGGAAATAAAAGAGAAGGGGGGTACGGAGAGAGAGTTAGAAAGAGTTGGCCATTGATAAAGTTCTCTCCGCTGGAGGGAAACTGAACTCTCTCTCTCGCACGCGCGCGCGGAGCAACGAGAGATCGCAATCGATGGAGAAAAAGCTATCTCGCTCTCCCCGCTCTTGACCCTTTGCAGACCAATTTTATCAGCCGTGCCCCGCTGGCCAACTAGCGTTTAATCCGCCTGGCGATCATTAAGCTAAGCCACTCGATGCTAAAAAATTCTCATAAAGACTTCACTTTAGTTCTAAATCGCCGACTCCTTTCACCTCGAGTGTCATTTCGCTCCCTCTCCCGCAGGGTGAAAGAAATAAAAGGCGATCTTGTCGTAATAAAATCGTTCATAATGTTCGACTAAATAATTGGCCCGACGCTGGCTAATAATCTCCGCTATTAAAATCCAACGATCTTTGTTAGTCGAGCTCCAAACTTACGAGCAGGCAATACGCGACGTGGTGTTTGAAGTTTTCCAGACACGCAGGACAAGATTCAATCGTTGAAAACGACAGTGCTCGTATGAATCTATCACATACGTACATGTATTATGATTTTATCAGCTTATCGTACACGCTTATCGAAACTTATTGAACGAACGTGTTTGAAAGCTCTCGCTAGAACATTCTCTAGGACGAGTCGAATTCAGTTATCGAAAGTTGAAGAATTTCCTACTCTTGGCTGTCTGACATTCTCAAAAAAATATGAAGACGATCGGTCGATGATCTTCTGTCACGGTTTCGCAATCCGAAACCGAAACTAAAAACTGAATAATCATGCGAATAAAGAGTCGAGCACGAACCACACCATTCACTGGTGCTGGAGCTAACTGTTTCACAGAAATGGCAAGATCGCGCGATAGGAGGGCACGATCTGGATGGAAACGATGCGACGTTCGAGAGATTGATTTCACGCATTTTCGTAAACGTGGGAAACGGAAGGAGCTTCCCCGACGAGTCTCGGAGTAACCTATGAGATTTCATTTAAATGCAGATGGCCTTACGTAAGCGTCATTCGACTTTAATATCGATGGATATCATTAGTTTGCCTTCGTCGAGAGCTGTTCCATCGTTCGTTCGACTCTCCTCTCACTTCCCTCCTCCCTCCACTTCCTCCGTGTGTCCTCGTGCATCTTTCGCGAGTTTTTCCTTCAAAAATTCTCCAATAATCCACAAGTGTCGATTGTCCCGTTTACTCGATATTTAGTATTTTACTAAAACTGGATCGCGCGATCGTCGATAAGTTTCGAATTGAAATTATCTCGATGGAAACGAATTTTATGAAAATATCCCGATTGTTCGTACGATTGTGTGTGTGTTGACGATCGAACGAGCGCGAGGCTGGCAAGACTTCAGAGCTATAGCACCTGAAGCGCCACAAATCGATCAATGCATTCGGAATAAACCTGGTAACGAGGAACTGCCATTACCCATGGAAGAGATCCGAACGTGGAATGGCGGACAACTCGCATAATGGAATACTTTTATCAACGCGGCCACGCTGCTTAATTATTCAAGATGGATCACGTGCGTTAACCAACCGTCGATTGTGTGACGACCCTATACGTTAGTTTCCTGCTGGAATTCGTTACGAACTCGCTTTTTCCTTCTCCTGCCCCTCCGTAAAATATAGGAAATATCCTATTTCTTCTCGTCATTTATTCACCGCGGTTTCGTGAATTTCCCAATCCGAAATAACGACGGCGACGAGTATTGAAATTTCGTCGAATATTTATTGCGAATTGCGAAACTGTAGATTTTTGCGTCTCTGCGCAATATTTCGAGAAACACCGAAATTAATCTACGTCTATCTACTGTCTCACTTTGAAAAGTTTAATTACCGATTTTTATTAAGTGGCTGAAGCTCAAATATCGAATTCTTGACTCAACGTTCTTTGAACATTCGAACAATGTTAATAAATCAGAAATATTTATTTAGAATGGTCCGAAAGATTTTTTTAAACATTTCTATCAATGTCTAAGCTTCTAACTATCACTGTATCGAGCGGAAAATATGAAATTGATATTCCGTGACAATAATTCATGATGTTCGCTAAAAGAAAGATTCGTGAATCGAAGTGGATCAGATCAATCACATATTTGACACGCTAGACATCCAGTTGGCGCCATTTATAACAACCCTCAGCTTATGTATACTATGAAATCCACTAAAAGGGTGGTTAATGACGTGTAACTATTTTAGAACGTGATGAAACCAACCCTTGGATGTCTCTCATCTTGTAATCAATCAAACATTTCTTATTTCATATTCACCGACTGTGTGTGCACGATCGTCATTCGACAACAGTAAAACGTTCAAGCATTTTTCCATAAATCTGACATGACGATTCGTCCGATGTTGCACAGTCACAAATGCGTGATCAACGGCATTCAAGCAGATAAAAATTACCATAAATTATTAGAAATTAGAACGAAGATGTGTTATCTGTCGACGTCGATGCTTCGTATCTCTAATTTTAATATGAAAACGTAATTTTTAATCGGGAATAATTTTTAAGAACGAGCAAAACGACATCTCTTTTTCATTAACGCGTCTTTCAGAATAGAATGGAATGGCGAGAAATGTAAATAAAAAAATCGGCGAAAGACAATGCTGCGATATCTCTTTTCCTCGGAGTAATTATTTCACAGAGAAATAAATTAATATACGATATTTCATCTTTCCAGCAACGATTTAATAAATCTTTCGCCGTAAATTTCAACACTCTGCGGATCGGACCGAGTGAATTTATGTATCTACGCAACACCGTGCGGTATAGTTTCTCGCGTGGCCCCGTGTTATTTATAGACGTAATTTATTGTATTTTACACGTTCAATGGAAACATACGCCATTATACTTATATAACAGAATTTTAACGAACCAATCCGAATTTCGCCGAAACGTCGGAACTGTAACTTTCTTTCGCCCCCCCCCCCCCCTCCCAAAATCCTTTATACCGATTTCGTCTTTCCAAAAAAAAAAAAAAAATCAACAGCAATCGAAAGCAGTGAAAAATTGCTGATAACAGAGAAAAAGTAAATTTCTTACTTTAAAAAATCACTACTCCCTTAGACTACCTGAAACTCTATAATTTTCTTGAAAATTTGTTATAAATTTCGGAATTACCCGCTGTCTGAAATCTGTCGTAAACTCTATTCTAATCTAAATTTCCAGCTCTGTGAAATTATGAAACAAAGTACATTCTTCGTATCCTCCCTTAGACTACCTAAAATTCTATAATTTCCCTAGTCTTCAAAATTTCCCATAAATTTTCCGGAAAATTCACACTGTTTTCTCAGCGTATCGCTATCGTGCAATTGCACGCGGTTATATCGCATTTCATCGTCGTTCAACGAACTCACAGTTGGTTCCTCAGGATCGTGTCAAGCGCACGGACTCCGAGTCTCGCGGACTTCTTACGGAAACAACGTTGGGAGGCCGTGTATCGTCCGAGCGGAAATGCAGGCAGAGCTGATACATGGTCAAAGGAAACGTAACCCCGTGATGCACTCGGGACACGAGAAGTCTGAACCTGACCATCGGTGGGAGCCTTAGGGTTTTAGGCTTAACCCAATTGAGGGGAAACGGGCAACGATACGGCGTGTGTTGTCTGTTTCAACACACCCGCTCCGTAAATAACCGCGTTTCCTCCACTTGCAGGACATCGGGGCGGCGTTGGGGGCCCCTAACCTGCTCGAAATTTATCGTTTCCCAGTTGAACGAGGAATTATTCGCTCCTAGACTCTCCCCCCTCTCTCTCTCTCTTTCTTGGCCACGTCAGTCCGTGCTAGTTTACATAAAGATCCAAAGGAAACTGTAACACGTGTAAACAAACGCACATCGGGCCACACGCAATTTGATTTAAGCGAACATCGACCAGCGAAGCTCGAATTCTGCCGAGATTTGTGAAACATCGAAGGTTGATATTACTGATATGCGACACAATGAATCGAAAGAAAGTCAACGATAACAGTTTAAATCAAGAAATGCTGCTCCTCTGAAGATGGAAATGGAAAAGAAAATTCCAATACTTGATGTCAAGATGAAAACTATAATCGCACGCAGATATAAATTAAGAGAAAAATTTCTGTCAGTTATCGCAGCTGAAAGGCCATTAATAGCAGAAAGTTCGATTGGCAACAATTTGAATTACCAAGTTGGATAGGGAATCCGAAAACGAAGCGACCTGATCAGACTTTTCGTTTCTCGTTCCGGAAAGACGAGGTAGATGGCCCCGAGGATATCACGGCCGCTGTGAGAAGACGGCGCGAGCGAGAAGCGACGGTGGTAGAAGCGAGAGACGTTAACTTTCCAGCGAACGGCACTCGATAATTCATGGTAAGAAGGCTTAAGTCGTGCATCCGCGCGAGAGTACGAGAGTGGCGCCGGGACGCGTTCAGACGCTGTCGTCTAACAGGTGCCGATGGATATATCATCCGAATGCTGGGGGTAGTTTGCATTGGGACACCCTCTCTCTCTCTTGTCGTTCCTATAGGATGGTGACGTCAGCCGGTGATAGATCGCCTGAATTTTAGGCACCCCTCGCTGCTACGTATCCTGCGTATCCTAGACTGGCGCAGCCAGCCTCCATGAATATTTTTTCCTTCCTATCGTTCGTCCGACTAGTTACAAACCCCTCCCTCTCCTCCTACCCCTCGCCTAATATGAAATTAATGCCTCGCGTCACTTTTCCAAACCGCTGAGTCGTAGCCACTTTGACATCCGTCTTGGTTAGTCTTGCAGGATGAACTGATTAAAGCCCCTTCCTTCGTCTTGGTCAGAGATCACTTTTGAATAAATTCCAAGATTGAACAGGAATATGTAAATTACGTGGCAGCCAACGGAAGGAAGAAGAAAAAATTATACCATACGCGCAGTGATGAGAAATATATTAGAAAAAGGTGGCTAGAGGAAACTACTATAATATGTATAATAATGGGAGTTACAAGTTAACCCGAAGCCGCCGAAAATCGTCGTCGATTCTTCCAATAATCTGCCTGCACGTGCAGGGAGAGGAAAAAAAAGGGAATAGGCGCACAGCCACCAAGGGGTGTGAGGGGGCTGAATTTTCGCTGGCGATAGTGTGTTCGAAGGCAGAGGCGCAAGCCGAGCCGAGCAGAGCAGAGATAGAGATAGCTCTTCGGGATTCTCAGACAGCCCGAATCAATGCAAACAACTGGATATTGCCGGCAATATCAGTTTCCTTAGAGCGGCGCGCCGCTCAACTGCGAAACGCGCCGAGACGACGACTACAGGCGTCGAAGGTGGATCGGCTCTGAAAGCGAACAAAACTGGGGAGAAGGACGAAGGAGGAAGAGGAGGAGGAAGAAGAAGAAGAAGAAGAAGAAGAAGGGGAGGAGAAAGAGGAAGAAGAAGCGTGCATCTCCCCCCCCCCACGGCCGTACGAAAGTTTGTCTTACCTTCTCTCTAACGTTCCTCTCTTTGCCAATCGATTTTACCCCCGCGTGCACCATCGCGGAACCCTCGGCAGCGACGCGTCCGTGACTCGGGGATCCTTTCTACTTTTGCCTGCCGACCACGTGATTTATTCACAGGCGATTGTCATCTGCCTGTGTCTCCTCTGTGGCGTTCGAATCCTTGGCCGTTCAGTCTTGTTGGTTATTGCATCCTTCAAAACGTGTAACCAGTGTTTATTTCAAACTCGAATTCGCAGGGAAGTCATTTCGACGACATTACGATTCAGATTTATCGCGCTACTATAGTAATTAATCCTTTCCTTCTGGGTTAATTTAGTTCCTTTTTTTTTTTTTTTTGAAGCTACCTCAAATGTATGAACATTTTCGATCTAGTTGTTCAACGTGTCTCATTAACGAATTAACTCGAACTGATTTTCAGCATCGCGGATGACAAATTCTTAGCTTAACGCACTGGTTTAATAACGTTTTAGCAATCTGTCGTTTACACGCTGGAAGAAACTATTGACAATTGAAGTTTCGCGATTGTTACAACAGTGGCAAAAGTAAATGGGGGATAGAAGTTGAAACGTAATTAGGTAGAGTTTCTATCTCTGACAATTTGATCCCATTGAATGGAATCAGTGCTCGAAGCATTGTTCCATAAGTCGATGACAGAAAGGGGGTAGCAGAGAGAATATAAAGGGATTTAATGAGCATCTCATGAATTTATCAGGAAGCCTGTCTATAATCGTAGACTCCGGGTTCAGATAGACTTTCTGCTAGACGTCACATCTGCATCCCTTATATATATTTCATGATCTAATCGTATCGACGCGAATCCTTTCCACTCTCTTCTTTTCTTTTTTTTTCCCCTTCGTTTCCGCTTCTCGCTCTTTGTCTATCTTCAATTCGTACACATTATATGGAAAAAAAAAACGTGTGAAATAAAATTCTAAATTTGTAACTGCTTCGGCACTCTTGACTTATTGAACCTCTCTCTCTCCACGAAAATTCAGTGCAAAATAAAGCAGAGAAATATCCAAGAAATGTCAGACAAAAGAACTGAAAGATTCCAAGACTTGAAAAATTCGAAGGTTTCGCGGCGCGCGCTCGGATTAATCACCCGGCGGCGGCGTTTAAGCCGGAACCTTTATCAAGCGAGTTGAAACGAAGCAAAAACAATTTATTTCGGAATCTTGACAAACGGCCTTACATACATTACTTTTCGTTTCGCTTTAAATCCGTATCCACGGGGCTAATGCATCGTCCGCTGTCACAGGGTTAGCATAATGTGCTTAGCAACCCCCAGGATCGCACCACGGTCACCTACCGAACAAGTCCCGGTACAAGAGCCAGCACTTAATGTCTCCATATGGGGAGAGAGAATTTCTCCCATCGTGGACGACACGACGACGCCCTCTTTTTTTCTCAGACGCAGCGTAGGACTCTTCCTAAATAAAACTACTACCTTCGATATCTTTCATTGTTACTATACACTACTCCTAACCCCGTCGAAACAAAAATTTCACAGTCCAGCCAAAAAAAAAAATAATTTCGAGGAAATTACGAGGGAATTTAAATACATCTGTGTGTACGCAATGTGTGTTTCTACATATACGTGACAATTGAAATTCACAAGTTTCGCGAATAACGAGAGTGTTCCCCCGAACATTTAATCGCGAATTCCGTCTTTTTTCTCGATTTCTTTCCTCGGTTTTTACGACTAATTAGCACGAAATGCTAGTGTAACGTAATTTTAATTAATAAGCAACAACCTAGACCAGCGGTCGTGACTACTACTAAATTAGTTTCATCGCGGTCGACGATAAAAGAATTAAACGAACTGTGCTACATTCGCAGTTGGAAATTATTAATATGTAAAAAAGTTGCTGGTGCAACAAGCGCGGGAAGATTAGTGTTGGTGGTAATCTCTTTTTCCTCCGCCGTGTGCGTTGCGTTCGAGCAATTAACTTGAATTTAGAAAATGTCGAATGAAACAAGAATATTAAATCCATGTCCAAATTTAAGTTTGTAAACGTATTAAAAGAGAGAGGGAGAGAAAGAGATGATGTTCGACGCTTAAATTTCTTGCAAAATATATATTGAAACTTTCATGACTGCACGATGGGGATTTTTGCTCCCGTGGAAAATTGCGATCTTATTATAATTATCGGTGAAACTCGCGATTACAGTAAACGAGAATTTAATTTGTTCCCGGGCAGGAACAAGCGAGGAGATATAGATGGATAGAGAGAGAGAGAGAGAAAGAGAGAGAGAGTTTTTGGAGAGGCTCCTCCGCCAAACCAGAATTATGATTCGCAATTAACTTACATAGGAGCTGTTCAACGCTAATTATTAAGTACGTCAGTAACTTATGCTTCTATCTTCAACGCGCTTCGATTAGGTTATTCTCAAGTTCCGCGGAGTTTGCGAAAATAACGCTTGTAAAAATTCGAAATTCATCCAAACTGTACTCAATCCTTAGTGAATTTTATGTGCAACTTATCGAGTGACGTGTTCCCTCGTCGTAATATTCTTTCGCGCGTGTACTTGAAAAGACAACAGTTCGATTATCACGTACGTATCGTGAAAGTTTGAATAATAGCAGAGCGAAAGACGAGGCGATGAATTAACCAAGTTAGAAATTGATTTTAAAGGCAAACTCTTTTTATCGCCATATTTCTACGAAGACAGATGGAATTGAAATTTCCCAAGCCTTGACCCGGCCTGTTATTCGTAAATCACAGAAATCTGAATGCGCACGCGGACCATCGCTGCGCAAGAGTAAAAAAACAATTCAAAATGATAATAAAAAATAACGCAATTTCAATCTACGTGGTATTAAAATAAATGTAAATATAACGATTCATTAATTTAGGAAACAAATGATACTGTAAAGATTCGAATACGGCGACGACAAAAGATATTTAAGCTCTCTGCCGCTGTCGCAGCTCGCTATAATTTTCTCAAGATTTATGTACGCTCTGACGACTCGCTCGATCTTCAATCTATTACGACTCGATTCTCTCTATAATTTCCTCGCGACTCGCTACTCTCTATCTGAAATTTTGCCCTCTCACACATACACAACCATACCGTCATGTTTTAAGTCTTAAAACAAACAGTCCCAAGCCTAACCTTCGCTGTGACAATCGCATGGGGCGATTGCTTCACTTCTCAGGCAGAGAAAACAAATTTCGAGCGATCTCCAAGATTTCTTTTCCCCCAATAAAATTCAAATTCTACAGAATTTTGTACACAGATTGTGAAACACAGTTGTTCATCCGCGCGTTACTAGCAACGCCTGTCGGATAAATAAAATTCAAGAAAGGGGCGGAAAATAATTGAAAATTCGAACTCTCCTCGCAGGGCAGAGCTGCGGGTGCGTCTTATCGGTTGACTAATGGGTTTCGATGAACCGGAACGTCACGGTCGTCCCGACGGAGACGGCAAATAGGGGCGCCGCTTTGACGTCGTGCCTCTCGCGATCGCGCGAAAAAATCCGAATCGGTGCCCGCGTGTTCAAGGGTGGAACCTTCGACGACTGACGATTATGTCGGTAATTGCGTTCCGTCCTTAGATCACATCGGCTGAGAGATCGAGCTTGCAGGGCGAAAGCTTTTGATGTACGGATCGGCGAAAATGACGCGATAATTCCAGGAAACAAGTCTCGCCGCGCCTCGTCCGGACATTTTGCACGCGTTTTATATCGATCTGCAGCCTCTCGACGATTCATCCTGCCAACTTTAACATTCCCGACGATGATATTTTATGAAATTCTCAATTTAATACTGACAAATTTGAATCTTCCCATCTTTCCTCCGAAAGTGAATAAAACGCGATGAATATTATATAACGAAGCTATTGTTCGAGCGTCAACCTACAATTACACACTCTCTTCGTTGAATTCTCGTCTCTTTATATACCATGAGAAACAGATTTAAGAAGACGAAGAGGTAAGCAACGACCAGTCAAAACCAAAGACGATTTATAACGAAAAATAGACGAGATTTCCGATCACTAAGCAGATCGAGAGATATTGTTAAGAACCCTTAGAGAAAACTAAATGGTACTCCTCCTCTTGATAATAAAAATAGTAGGTAAAAGAGTCGATATAAAAAAAAACGAGAGAATAATCTTGAATGTTAGATTGAAGTCGATGGGGAAATATCGGCGTGGCCGATTCAACGTACAGACGACAGACGAAGGCCAGACAGTGCAATAATTGGTTCGTCCACTTAACACCGGCCCACTGTCCGCTGAATGTATTCGTTGAGATTACGCGAAATGGTTGTAAATGCCAAGAGAACTCCGGTCTGCTGGGGCGACCTTTTCCTCACCCCCTCCTCGGACAAGGGCCACTATCTCGCAACTGCAGTTACAACTGCACAAAGGTTAATGCATGCCATTGTCGCTGCCAGACCGACAGAACTATTGCGCTTTTGGTGGACGCCGGACAGACGCATTCAAACGAGTTCGCTAGCGAACCCTACGCTTATACATATATATACACGTGTATCTTCGAACCCCTGATTCGCTCCACCGTAATCCACAATGTTCTCCAATTCAATCGCTTTTTCATTTCCCCCCCCCTTTTTTTGTTTCTTTCTCTTCCTTTATTTCACACGACTATTGAGAAATTTGAAATTTCAAAAAATGGCCAATCGCCATCGCCATCGCGTGGATCTTAATTTTCCTAATACTCCTGGTTTCTTTCTTTCCCCTCTCCTCCTCTTTCTCTTCATCATCACTCAAAATACGCGTTGAATTTTTCCATTCCCCTCCCCCAATCCAATAAATCAATACCGAGCGTTGCTTTAAACTCGTTACTAATTCGTCGTCAAGCGACGAAGTGAACCAATTGCATCCAGCGTGTGCAACGGATTTGACTCGTATGCGCGAAAACTCGAAAAGACGACTACTTAAGCATTCGATTGTAATGGAGTCTTTTGTGGAAGCCGCTTTTAAACGACTCCGAGCTCCTCTTGTTTTGTTGCCGATTATTGTTCCTCGTTAAAAAAAAAAAAAGACACCGTAACACCGCTAAAGCAGCCGATATAAAAGCGTTGTACGGATGATAGTAGCTGCTCTATGGTTCGTGTGTGTTGGCACGATGAAGAGTGATAAAGTGAAACGAGACTCATCACGCGAATGGAGGAGACGTACACATGTACACACACACGCGGCCATCACCTGTCAGGGGGAATCGAAATCAGTCTGGATCAAAGCGGCGTGTATCCTACCAGATGAACGGAGTGTTTTCCCTGCTGGAGAGTCAGAGAGAAACTCGTCGAACGCGAATTATGCAGCTGCACGGTAGAAAAAGGGACCACGGGGCTGAAAGAACCCAAGAACGTTATCGACGAATGATGGCATCGAGTTTAATACTTACGTGTACATAAGCTGCCGATCGAAAGAAGAGAATTTCGATTTCTCCAAAGAAACGGGAAACGGAATTATTATTATTAAGTCTTTTTTCCGTAACATTCAATCATATCACTCGTTAACATTTCATCGAGGCTGTAAATCAATTGTATTTATAAACGAACGTAATTCGAGATTCTAGACTATTTTCAAAGGGGCTTGATCCTTGAAGGTCCGCCTTCTGAAAGAGAGAAACTCGTTTGGCTGGTTGTAAAAATACGCTGCAAACAAGCACTACTCCCCCTCACTGTGTACATCAAACAGGATCCGATGAAACTCTGAGAGAGAGCGGTCGCTTCGAGTATTCATTCACTATGCTGGTGAGTATCTTTCATGGTAAACGAAGGGTTGGCTTTAACATTTGCTTTTAATCGACTGAAAATCGTAACACAGCCATTTCACGATCTTCCACTGTAATAAGTTGAAGATTTGAAGAGTAAGAAATCTCGATGTTGCCTGCCTCGTCTATCGCGACTCGTCAGCT